>QARZ01039613.1:11383-35767 GCA_013407115.1 Glycine latifolia
TTACTAAACCAATTTATTTGGTAAACCTATTCCTCCCATAATTAAGAGAAAACTCCATAGATTATATCCATACCTCTTTTTATAATTTTCTGATACCTGGAGTAGTCCAGATTAAGCTCTTTTCAGCCTTATCTTCCAAAATTTGTAGAAATTCTATTTTAGGGTTCTCTGCCCTCAATCTTGCTGATAATTTGTTATCTAAAAGTATTTTATCCAATACTCAGGTTCCTATTAATTTCTAAGGTCATCTTGGTCAGTTTTGACCTAGGGGCTTTTTGGTAATTTATCACCCTCAGGACGTGCTGGTAATTATCCAATTTGTTCGAGGGCATTTATGTCATTTCTTCTCAAATTTTTTGTTCTGTCTTCAATTATCATTTTACCCTAGTAATTGACTGTTCTTCTCAAAATTTTAGGGTGTTACATTGTATCCCCCATGGAAAGCTGGAGGGTCATGCTTTCGAAAAGCAACAAGCGTTGTCCCTCTTACTGCTGCATCCTCTTCCACACTAACCTAGGGCAACCTGTCCCTTCTTTGATGGTTGGGTCCATCATCACGATGACTACCCCCACTAACGATTTCCTTCGCCCTCGAAGGTAGGCGGTGAAGAGGCACATTCCTCTCGTCACAGAGTTCTCAACTCTGCCATCAAGTCCTCATTAGCCTTCAACAAGGCCTCGTTCGCCTGCTGGCTTGCAGCCATCGTTGTTGCATAGCTGCCAAGGCAACCACTACAGGGTCTGTTTGTTCCTCATCATCCTCTCTCCTAGCGTCATTTTTGGTTCTCACCATGATATTGCACATGTCATACCAAGAGTGAGTTGATCAGGCCCACACTTATTAAACACACATGCAATACTCATATTGAACCCTACGACAAAGAAAGGATGGTCTCACAACAAACTACCATACATAATGCTTCCCTAAGACAAACTGCTCTGATACCATAAAATGTAACGACCCCGTATGCATCCGATTCATTAACATTACAATATGGTCTTAAGCGCAGCAATACTTAACGTTAATTAAGTAAACACAAAAGCATAAAATAATAAGACGTCATCTTACGTCATACAACTAAAACATTAAACATTATGTATGGAATTAGATATATATCCCGACACCCGGGTTATGTTCCAACAGATACATCATACAAAATGAACCCATACCGGGTTATAAATACACAAAGAAATTGAGTCAAGACTCTCCAAAAAGGACCGCCTTCCAAAACCGCTGCGTCAACCCGGTCTCGGCCTCTTGTCCGGGACCCTCAATTAGTAGCAATCTTGGCCTCGGCCTATCAATTGAGATCCACCAAGCAACCCCTACTCGGGTCCCTTACCCCGAACCTCGTCCTCTGCTCTTTGGCTATAACCTGCAATAAAATATAATCCCCAATCGGGGTGAGATACAACCTCAGTAAACTCAGGGTTCTTGGAGTCTCACCTCCCCCTGGTTCACTTCCACAGTACATAGCATTTATATTGGCATTACATATAACATAGTCAACCAAGCTTTTTAATAAAAATAGCAGTATAGCCATCTCATCCTTTTAAGAAAATAAGAGCATAGTCATCCCGGCTTTCATAAACATCACATGTATATAATCACACCCACGTGCCATTCCAGCACAAATATACAAGTTCACCAGTGCACATCTCATGCACAAATGTATATCTTGATATACAAGTTCACCACTGCACATCTCATGCACAAATGTATATTACCCGTGCACATCTCATGCACATATGCTCATCCCAGATGAGTCTTACATTCTCATATATGGTACGCTACCCTGGCCAGAGGGCTTCCTCAATCACAATACAAACATCACAGTGCAAATATTTACATGTATGTTTCAATCAAAAGCATTAATACACAATTTAAATACATGCACTACATCATACAATAACCATAACTCCCCAGGAATATGGTGGAACACAATCAAGGGATGCAATCTCCCAAGAACAGAGAGCTTACCTTCTCTGATCACCGCACCGGCTCTCTCAGCCTCGTGCTCACAACTACCAATATCTCCTTTATCACGCCCTACACCAGGTAAGAAAGATATCAAGAACGGTTCTCAACCGTTTCAAGAGAAGAACCCAGTTCTTTTCCAGATCTCAAACATAACCAACCAACCATTGACTGGTAAACCCCCTTAAATATCTCCCTAAGCATATCAAAATACCCAAAACCCAAAAAAGTTAGCTTTCAAGATTGAACCTTCATCACAACAACCTCCTAAGCATACTTTTCCAAAGAAACATCACCCAAAACCAATCCTAACTCATATGGGTCATTTTTCCTCTCAAAAGCCAAACTCAAAGAAAACGGTAAAACTTACGTATCTTACCTTAAAAACCGCAAGGAAGGCTAGAGAACAACTTCTCCAAGCTTGGATGTCCTTAACGTGCCTTCTAACTCTTAAAGGTTGAAACTTTAAACTTTCTTTTGGAGAAATAATCTCCTTGCCTAATAGTTTTTATAACTAACAAAGGGTGGAAACTGGTTTAGAAGGTAATTCTCTTCAATCCTCACGTTGGATGTGAAGGTGTTTTGGTCAAGAAATAGTTATCGAAGGAGCTTTTCTCACTTTAACAATGGAGGAAATATGAAATAAGAGAGAGAAAGTGTTTTAGCAAAGGCGGTGAAAATAAGGTTACTACTGAAATATCTCACTCGTGCATATCTTAAATAGTCTACAAGTTAACATGCATCATAAAATAGCAGGAGAGCCTTCCCGCGTCAAAAACAACCAGCAGGGAGTCAACACGTGTAACAAGGCTAAGTCCGGGTTAAATAGCAAGTACTGACTGTTTTGATCGCTTACAAAAACTTACATAATCGATTGCATAAGAATCCGGCCTTGGTACTATAGTACATCTAATGTTCCCTCCTCCTCCAACCTCATCTGACCTAAACCAACCTATCCCGACCTCATCTGACCTACTCCATGTTTTTACCTTGGTACTCCCAAGGTCCCTTCCAACCGCTTTCGGGATCACTAACCTGGTAACTCTATCAAAAAGGGGTTGCGAGCTCTTCTGGTCTCTCTACCCGATAGCTCTTACAAGTCAACAAAATACGAGCTCCTCCGAGCTCAACCGAGATCACATAAGCTCATCCGAGATCACAACTTGGTATCACATTCGAGCTCATCCGAGATCACCACATGATCCTGGATTTGAAAAGGTACTATCTACACCTCTTCTTATCCGAGTTCCAAAATACACCCCATTTGTGACACCCAGTCATACGAACCCAGATTTATCAAAGGGTCATTATAAATGATAAATTGAAAAGAGGGAAAAAATATTTCAGTTACCCTCGCTTTTTAAATTTTTGTTGCAACGAATTGTCAATTTGCCACAACAATTATGGTACATATGATCCGAAGAACTAATGTCCATATTTGTTGTAGTGAGTCATCACTTTGCTTTGGTGAAAGTGGTGCATCAATCCTATTAAACCAAATGTGGCCCGATTGGCAAAATGTATTTCATACTATTTCCGCTTCAATGAGTTGCCAATTCATTTTGGCAAAAATATGTAGAAATACTAAGTTCAAATACCACTTATTTAAATCCTACATAAGTATATTTATTCTATTTTTATTATTTTTTGTATGGTTTCCATTATAAAGCTCTCGTTGTCACGAGATCCCTCTTCGCCAAAGTGAGCTTACAAGCAAAAAGTGCTTCACCTCTGAGTCAATTTCGCTACGGTGAGATCCCTCTCCACCAAAGTGAAATCAAGTGGCTAGGAAGGAGAAGATCATGTGGGTTGTTGGTTTAGCATTTGGTTGGTTTCGAAGTCCGGTAAGTGGCTGGAAGCTGTAAAAATCCAATGCTTGACTAGTCTAGCATGTTGCTGGTTATGCTAGTTGAAAATCTTGTCTTAAAGGGTGAGAACTAGATGTAGTCTAAGGTTTGAGTGAACCAATATAAATATTTGTGTTCAATCCTCCCTTTCCTTCCACTTTAAAATATGTTATTTGTTGTTGGAGTTTTATTTCATGTTAGATTCAACTTATAGGCCAAGTGTAACCCAATCATGATGTAGTAACTGAATTATCGTCCAGGTCGTCTCCCAAAGAAATAAAGGAGGGATTTCATGTAATTATTTAACTAAGAACTAGGTTTTTGTATTTTTGTTTTGTGATTGTCACAAAATAAACAACATATAAATTGCAATAAAAATTAATAGACAGTAAAATAATTAAGTAAAGATAGAAATACTAGACTTGGATGGTGACGTCAATCTTGATGAAGGAATGTATAGGTTTGGACTTGGAATTCGCTCAATCCACTATAACTTCACAACTCTCTACTCATATCTCTTGCTCATCCCCAATTCACTAATGTATTCTACCCTAGTTCCCGCATGGTCGCAGATTCTAAACTACTTGCCCGATACCCAATCCATTGGACATATCAACACTAGCAATCAACATTAACGATGGAGAATTAGCGAGGCTTAATCAAGATTATTTTATCCCTAAAGATAATCCCAATTAAGTACTTGATTCAAATTTGGGTTTCAACAACCCTCTCGAAAGCACAAGTTAATTCCTGAATTCATCTATAAGAAGACAAATCAAATAAAAGTATTAAGTACGAAAACAAATAAAGAATTCAAGATGAAGTATTGAATTGGTATAATTAAAGCGAAACAAGGTTCATCATTTCCTCTCCTAGGTGAAAGGAATTGCACTTAGAAAAAGAATACAATGAAACCTAGAGTGTCTAATGGAATATGAAGGTGTCTAGTAGGTAGAAGTATAAAATATAATTCTAAGAACTACTCGGGACTTCTACATCATTACAATGAATTCCTAGCCTCTTATTTATAGAATTGTAGCTAGGTTTGAAATTACAAACAAATAATATATCTAATTAATTCAAGTAATTATCTTCTTTTTCAACTGATTTATCCTTAAAAAATATCTTGCTCTTGATTTTTCTAGCTTTTATATTCAATTTTTGCAATTTCTCCTTCCAAGACTTCTGGCAATTTTGGACCTCTATAGCTCTGGCAAGAATGACCTATTTTTTCTATAAAAAAAATCAAAAATTCATTAAAAATAAATAAAACATAAAATTATTTCCAAGACAAAGTAAAAACAAAATTTAAAGCTAATTTGATTCAAAACAAGGCCTAAAGTCAACTAAAATGCCAAATAAACTTAACAAAATGCATATGAAAATCTAGTAAATTTGACGTTTATCACCAGTATAGCCAAATATTATCAAGATGTGTTGACATTGGCTTGCACCTAGCACTCAACAATGAGGTCATCCCTCAATAGAGGTCTCTCCAACAGAAGCTTGGCATAACCTTCAGAAGTGCAAAGATATAAAAAGCACACAAAATAGTATCCCTAAGGATCTACTTGAAAATCACATAAGGGACCCTTTGCAAAATGTGGAACCTTCGAAGAGTGAATTTTAGAAGGTTTATTTGTGAATGCCTATCACAAAGCTCTTGCCAGTGCATCCAGTTGATCTTAATCTAACGCAGGAATTTTAGAAGGTTTATCTTTTGGCAACCTTCATGCTAATAATATGTAAGAGATCAAGCTACTACCTACCCTCATGTTCTGCACATCTCAAGGGCCATCGATGACAAGGTGTATCCACATCTCCCTGTTTGAGATGATGCTAAAATGAAAGGCTTTAATATGTACTATAATGAGGAGAGTCTTTCAAGGAAAATGAAGATGGAAATAGTCAATCACCCTAGAAATTGGAGCTCCGTGTTCAGTGGGAAAAGGCTTGTCCATGCTCCTGATACCTATGATGCCAAGACCTTCTGGAATCAACTCCTATAGACGGTTACTTAGAAAACCTCCACTTCTAGTTACAATGGAAGGGAAAATGCAAAGCACCACATTACATCCAATTAAAAAGTATCACTTTGATGATGCTTGCATTTGCTTTACAAAAGATGCCGACAACGACTTATTCATTCAACACCTACTATAAGAAGATGAATGAAGGACAGAAGATAGCTCATGTAACTCAGCTCCACGAAGCTCAACAAAAGAAAAAGGCTGAAGAAGAAGAAGTTGTTGCCACTGCTATGAAACGCTGCCTCTATCCAAGATGATGCATCAGCTAAAGTTGTGGATGACACCATTGTATGTGGTGTCATCATTGATCTTACCAACACTGGTGTCATGGATGAAACTCCTGATGCATCCCAAGTAGCCATAGCTGATGAAGTTGAACACAATGTTATAGAACCTGTGTCTAAGCAGTCAACAACTTCGAATGAGGCTACTTCTAGAGACAAGGGAGAACTTGATGCCCATCATCGTCTATTCCACCAATTCAGGACTTGATCCTCTGAACCATGCACAACTTGCTATTGTTACCAGGATCAAGTGTAAGACATGATAGGCCAAGCAATGGAATCCTTCGCTAAACAACAACATTAAGAAATTAAGCAATTCAGGCTCTTCATGCAGAATGCAATCACCACTCAATTCTCCAACCTTGATGTTGTTCTCCTCCAAAACATCCAACAGGCTCAAATGTCAATGCTTGGAATTTTTGCTACACTTGCATCCATTCCTCATGCTCTACCTTCCCCTTAACCTCTTGAACCTCCACCTAATCCTTGGCCAAACACAACCACCACCACTTGCTCAGAACTAACAATGATGTTCCTCATTGTTGTTATCTTTAAACCCATTTTTTTTCTTATGACAAAAGAGGGAAAAGTAAGTATTTTGAGTGTAAAGAGCTATCTCTATAAAAATAAAAGTGGTTTGGAATACATTTATGTGTTCTTTCTTTAGTTATTGGTAGTTGTTATTATTTTGCTGCCACATATATCATATATAATTTATTTGCCATATTTTTGCCATGATTGAAGTCTAAGGAAGTTTAAATGCATTGCATTCATTCATCTTACCCTCTTAAAACTCTGATACACATCAAAATTTATACTATTTGTCATTATCAAAAAGGGAGAGATTATTAGGTCTAGACAATCACTCATCTCATCTACCTTGGATTTTGATGAATAACAAAAGGTATAAATTCCTAATGTTCTAATGAGTTTTTGACAAGTGCACCAAGTTCATATTTTAAAGGACTTAACAATACATTGTGTCGTCCAAGAAGGATTGTTATGTTAACTATATATCCAGCGTCCAACATGCTAAAAACAAAAGGCGTTCACTCTCTATGACAATTAGTGTTATATGGTTATTCCATGTGTCCAGTCAGTAAATAAATCACACATTTTCTGGATTGATCAATATTAGGCAAAAAGTGTGTGATAACCAAAAAAGGGAAGTACACGTATTTTATCCTATACAAATTCATTTTCCCTCTCTTTATTTTGAATTCTAACATTTGAATTTAAGGAAAGGACATAATAGAAGGAAATAGAAGGTACTCACAGAATATTCTCTAGAGGTCACTTTTGCTAAGGACAAAGAGCACATGGTGTTGTCTATACTATCGTGCAATTCCTCGCCAATCAGAGCACGCCATGTAGTCTTATCTTTCACTGTCAGATAACAATCTTTTTAAGGATTCAACGTTGATCCCATAATGGATCCCTTACTAAAGTCTATAAAAGACATTCTCTACCCAAAAAGCGTAGTGAGACATACTGACAAAAAATCAACAACTTAACTGAAGTGAAACTCTACTGAAGCTACTAGACGATTAATACATAGTTTGCATTTGTTTATTCTTTGCTAAGAAAAGTCATTCTGTAATCAAACTTTATTATTTATCCACTCTTTTAGTGCTATTGAATACTTGTATTCATTTAAACTATTGTTTGTGAAAGCCAGGAATGACTTAGTGTTAAACAATACTTGAGTTTCTTAGACTCAAGAGGAGTCTAAGAAAGTGCAAGAAGTGGTATTAAGAATATTTGTTGAGCCAAGAATGACAGGTCATAATACTTGTTTTGTAAAATGTTGAGTAAAAGAGAACTAAACGTAGCTCAGGTTGAGTGAACCACTATAAATCAAGTGTTTCTACTTCTCTCATTTGAAGTTTATTTAGCGTTCATTAATACTCTTTGTCACTTCTTTAATACCAAGTAGTTATTTGAAAAAACGTTTAAAAAAAGGACTCTTTGTTATTAAGTCTATGGACGATTAAACTTATTTTTATTAAAATCTATTTTTTTCTTTGGTGGATGACCTGTCTTTCTTATATATATATATATATATATCCATCTATATTTGTGTTAAAAGTTGTAAAAGTTCATTATGTAATGACACACCTCATATCACTACTCTAAATGTATGATTTTCAAATTTTAAATGAAAACTCCATTAATTTGATTATGAAAATGAGGGTATTTTTTTTGCAATAACACACTCATCAAAAACTGCATAAATACATATATATGTATATTTTAAACCATTACATATCATTCACATGTAAGAACATAATTTAGTTTTTACATAAATCTAAGTTTGCAATTTACATGCCCGATCAAAGAGAATCAAGGAACCAACTAAGAAAAAGTTGATAACAAAACAGAACTCTAACCCAAAATAAATTCCAATGTTATCACATTAGTTTTGCAGCTCCAACAAAAGAATCTCCCTCCAACTGCTACTCATCTGCTCCCACGAATAAACGTTCGTGATCATCATAGGTACCAACCACAGGTACAAAATTGTAAGGGTGAATTTATTATACAAGATCAACAAGCACCAGATGACAATGATTAGCAAGAAAATAATAATAATAAACACAATCATTCTCAATAATTAATTAGTTCAACATACAGTCATCAACTTTTTTCACAAATCAAATCAATTATGCTCAGAATGATGCATGCACCTGCCTCAACACTCAAATGCAATGTAGTACCATTCGTTAGGAAATAACCTAACCATGCCCACATGACAATCCCACTTAGGAAAATGATGCAGTAACTAGTCGAGGTCACCCTGTTGTACACAGGAAACTCCCCTCCCCCCCATGGTGGTCAGCCTGAGTCACAAGGAAGTTCCAAACCAAGTGATATGCCCCCAAGTACCCGCATTTTTTCCTCATGAAAAACCACAGGTACTTACTGCCATCATTTATACTATTTCCATGCAATTATGAAGTATGAAACATGAGAACCATCAATGCACTGACCGTGGATAGTTAAAAATTCTGAACAATCATTTTCCCTCTCCAAGGATGCTTAAAATTCTTAAACCAATCATCTTCCTTCTCCAAGGATATCCAGCAGGTCACTGTACCCCCATGTACATACACAATATACATCCATCACAAAAACATCGTCAACATCAACATCATCTCTTACAATGTCATCATCTCATTTCAATGTCCTTATAAACATCATCTCATCTCAATGTCATCATCAACATTAACATCATCTCATATCAATGTCATAATCAACATCAACATAATCTCATTTCAATATCATATCACAAGCAATCGCATTTCACATATACATATATAACACATGCCTAGGATTCTTATTCCCTAGGTCTTCAGACAACACAAATTTCATGCATCATAATCCATAATATCACTAGACTGATATTTTAGGAAAATTCTAAATTAAAGAGGAGAACTATAATATACAAAACAAACTCATACCCATTTAAAATTTAATGAAGAAGTAAATATGAGAATAGATTATAAAATTTTAGGCAGAGTCTCCTATGTAATTAATATTTTTCCCAAAAATATCTAATCATTACAACAACAATATCATTCACAATTTCATTCATCAATAACAAATATATCGCATCTCATTAGTTTAAAACACAGTTTTTCTTGAAAATCAGTATGCAACAGAGACAGACATACATCCCCATAATTGGTTCCCTGAACCCCAACTATGGTATCAAAAGCGTTAAATAAACAATAAACTCCCTCACATATCTATATCTTTTCGTTAGCTCCTTGTAGCGTCATTTTGATATCTCTCAGGTTCACGTTCTTTGGTCCAAACACAAAACTCTATATACCAAATCGAAGATAATTCAGTACATATTTCGAAGACAATGTTAATATTCACAACCGGGCCCACTCAAATTTAAAAAGGGGTAAAATGGTATTTTAGGAGTCCACATCAAAAAGACATAATTTTGAAATTTTGATCATACTAATGTGACTGGGGTTCAACAACAAAGGTCACGAAAACAAAATCAATACTATAAAAAGATAACTTTTACAATGTCTCATTTTCAAAGGATTTTCAAAGGAAGTGTAAAAATATCCAACAACGACACCCAAATCACAAAAGATGCCAAGAGAGGATCAAACTAGCTAGAAGAAGGTATAGAACACATGGTCACCTCGAAGAAACCACGAAGGGAGGATTGGAGGCTCCGTTCTCTAACGAACCATAGAGTTGAGTCTTGAAGATTCTGCTCCGATTAAAGTGTTCCTCTCCGTGCGATGGTCTGATGGCATGCAATGGCAGCTTGTGACTATCACCAGTGGTCATGGATGGTGGAGGAGGAGGATTGGGGGCTTGGGTGAGTGTTTTGAAGAATAAGAAGATTGAAAATGCATGGTTTCACACTGCTGCATGTTTTTGTAGCCGACTTTACTCGCCAAGGAAAAATTCGGCTCACGTGGGCAAACTGACCCAGATTTTACAAATTTCACTACTCTTGTGAAAAGGTTATATCTCACTCTCCTGATCTAATTTCTCAAATCTCAATGATCAAAATTTGCCTACGTAGGTTATAAGCTTACCTTTCAAATTTTAAGTTGATCCAACGGTTAACTCATCGAGCATCGTAATTTTACCGAAACACTTTTTATGTCAAACTCAATCAAAATCACACATTTCCAACACAAATCAATCAAACTCCACCTAACCTAACATCCACACCAAGCAGTTGCACAATAATGATTTACACAAAAATTCAACTAATTCAAATTAATAAAGTAATTAAACAATACAAGAAATACATCAAACATCTATTTTTGGTTATCAAAATTTCAAGGGGTTACAACTCTCCCACCCTTTTAGAAATTTTGTCCCCGAAATTTACCTGACTCAAATGAGGCTGCATAGGCTTATCACATTTGACTCTTTAATTCCCACATTGCATCCTCTCCTAATGTATCTCCCTAGATCAACTTGACCAACAAAATATTTTTCCCTCTTAAGTGTTTTGTTCATCTATCCTCGATCTTCAAAGACAATATTTCATATGTCAAGTTCTCCTTTACTTAAACATCATCTAATTTGACCACATTAGAAGGATCATGGATATATTTACAGAGTTGAGGCACATGAAAGACACTGTGAAGGTTTAAAAGAGATGGAGGGTAATGCAATTTGATATGCTATAGGGCCGACTCTTTTGAGAATTTGAAAGGGACCGATAAAACGAGGTGCAAGTTTTCGGGATTTCAAGGCTCGACCAACCCCAGTTCATGGAGTGACTCTCAAGAATACATGATCACTAACCTCGAATTCCAATTTTTTCCTCCTCTTGTCCTGATAACTCTTCTGTCTACTTTGTGAAGTCCTCATTCTCTCTTAGATCAACTTAACCTTCTTAGTGGTTTGTTGTACCACTTTAGTTCCTAAAGTAAGGTTCTCTCCAGGTTCTAGCTAACAGAGGGTGTCCTACACCTTCTACCATACAGAGCTTCATAGGGAGCCATGCCAATGGTAGAATGAAAACTATTATTATTGGTGAACTCTATCAACGGCAGAAAACTCTCCCAACTACACTTTTGTTCTCATACAAACGCCCTCAAAAGGTCCTCCAGCGACTGAATGGTCCATTCAGTCTGACCATCGATTTGAGGGTGGTAGGGCCTAAGCTTGGTTCCCAACGCTTTCTTTAGACTCTCCCAAAACCAAGAGGTAAATCTAGGATCTCTATCAAATACTATGCTAAATGGCATTCCATGTAACCTGACAATCTCACTAATATACAAGGAGGTCAACTCCTTTAAGTAAAATCTACTATTGATGGGGATCAAGTGAGCAAATTTGGTTAACCGGTCAATAATAACCCAGATAGAATCGAAACCTCTCGGGGTTCTAGGTAATCGTATACAAAAAAATCCATGGAGATATTGTCCCACTTCCACTAGGGCATCTCTAAGGGTTGTAACTTGTCTGAGGGTCTCTCCTATTCTCTTAACCTTTTGACAGACTAAACATGCATACACAAACTCACTAACCTCTCTCTTCATGTTTGACCACCAAAACATTGTCTTGAGATCCTGATACATCTTGGTAGCAACAGGGTGAATGCTCAAGTTGCTTTTATGCCTTTCCTCCAATATCATCTTCCTAAGCTCAAGTACATTAGAGACATATATTCTATCTCTAAGTCTCAAGACTTCATCTGATTTCGTATTGAAACTGCTATCTCTGCATGACGCTATGGCTTCTAATTGATTCCTCATACAAGGATCAGACTTCTGACCCTCTCTGATCTCGCCTAGCAACTCACTAGGTAATTCTCAAAGCTCTCAGTGTTATACTGTTAGGGGTAACCTCACACGCAAGGCTAAGGTCCCTAAACTGTTCTAAGCTAGAGATCCAATTCCCTAATCATCATAGCAAATACATGTAGGGACATCCTACTCAAAGCATCAGCCACTACATTGGCTTTGTCAGGATGATAACTAAGCTCAAAATCACAGTCCTTAAAAAACTCTAACCATCTTTCCTCTTGTGCATGTTCAGTTCTTTTTGACTAAACAAATACTTAAGGCTTTTATGATCGCTAAACACTTCAAAATGGGAATCGAACAGGTAGTGCCTCCATATCTTAAGAGCAATAACTACAACAACTAACTCTAGATCATG
Source organism: Glycine latifolia (assembly GCA_013407115.1). Lineage (NCBI taxonomy): Eukaryota > Viridiplantae > Streptophyta > Magnoliopsida > Fabales > Fabaceae > Glycine > Glycine latifolia. The sequence continues at coordinate 24,180 of QARZ01039613.1, forward strand.
GGTAGGATAATTCCTCTCATGACTCTTGAGTTTTCTAGAAGCATAGGCCACTACCTAGCCATTCTACATCAACACTCCTCCTAAACTCATCACAATGTGTATGTTGTTGGATATAGGGGGAGCTGCAAGAAGATTAAAGCAAGGATGAAGTAATTGGCTTGATGTTTTAGCTTTTTACATGCCTAATCAATTTGAAGGCATTTGTAATTTGCTTAAGTGGTTCATGTACATTGCCTTGTGATCCTTGCATTGAATTTGCATTCTCATTAACATACATACATGTTTTTCATTAAAGTATTAAAGCTATTCAATGATTTTAAAAAGAAGCTAAGTTCTCATGGTTATGTTTTTGGAAAAATGAAAATTTACTGCTTTAATCAATTACACAATGTTTTTAATTGATTAAAGGATTTGTTCTAAATCTGGAAAAGTCATGAAGAACATATTAACCGATTACAGGCTTCTTGTAATCGATTACATAGTGCAATATGAAAATCATGCATCACTGCTTTAATCGATTACCATGTTATGTAATCGATTATCTTAGTTCTTTAGTCCATATGCATTACTGGTTTAATCGATTACCACAATCAATAATCGATTACACAGGCTTATTTCATATTTTGAGCTTTACTGGTTTAATCGATTACCAGTCTTATGTAATCGATTATCACAACTTATTTCACATACATGATTACTGCTTTAATTGATTACATCACATATTAATCGATTATCTTGTTCATAAAAGATTTTCCAGAAAGCTCAAGAACATATTGATTGATTATTTGATATTTTAATCGATTACATATGATAAAATAATCGATTACACTGTAGTTTTAATCGATTATATTCAGTTAAATCAGTTTCTTTTTAAAGCTTTATGGGTCTGCTCTTTATAAATAGACATTGAACGAATTACTCAGGATATATGTGACTTACCCGAAGATTTCAAATCTTTTTAAGAGTCCAAGATACTGAGTTTTACTGAGTGTGAAACACATCTTGTGAGATCAAGATTTCTGATTTTTTGGAGATGATGTGTTAAAGAAAAAGAGTTTTTTCAAGAATTTTGATATTGAGCATTGACTTTCATACAACCTGAATTGATTGGTAACTTCATTCATTCTTTCATTCATACATTGAAGGATCACAGGTTGTGTCTCTCTTGAATCTTTCTTTAGAATTTTTTTTGTGTATTAAAATTCTGCTGTGATATATCAAAGTGATTCTTTCAAGCTTTCTAGAGTAGGGTTCTCTAGGGATAAAGATCCGAGTAGGGTTCTCAGGATCTTTGTGATTTGTTTTCTAATAGTGTTTTAGAATTCAGATTCTTTATCTAGGGTTGATAAAGATAATCACTTGTAAATTGCTTGTAAAGAATATTTTGATTTAGTGAAAACTCCCTAGTGTTGGTTGGAAGACACTGGATGTAGCCTCCATGTTAGTGAGGTGAACCAGTATAAATTGCTGAGTCTTTTATTCTAATTATGTGTATCTTCCATTGCTTGTATTTGGGTAATCAAAATATTATTAGCAAAGAAAGTATTTCTGTCATTGCATGTATAACAAGGTGGATCTTGATTGAAAGAAAAGTATGGTTTTACAAAAGGTGATTGAGTGATACGATCCAAGTTTTAATTCCGCAAATTGTTTTTAGAGAAAATTTTAAACATCTGTTTTAAACCAATTAACCCTGCTTGGTTTATTTGAAGTGTGTTCATTATGTTTTCATATGTTATTATGATGAAAAATGTAATACAACAAATGGGTTTAGAAACTCTCACATAGTGTTTCTAAATAACCCCCTTATATAGGAATAAAAATAACCGAAAACAGTTACAATAGGAAAATGGTTACAAACAAAACTTGTTATCCTAACCATCTAACAAATAACTAAGAGGGTTGGACGCTTTTCCTGCAGTGCGACTAGACGAGCTCCACCAAATAGATATTAGACGATCATACAAAAAAGAACTAGACTAGACAGTCCAAGTAGTGACATCCATGGTAGGGGATAGAACCTATGTGGACCTCCCAAAAGTTGTAGAAATCTCCATGGAGTTAAGTCGGCATAACATTATATGATACAATTGCATATGGGATTGAAGTATGAATTGAGATTGTTTTGTTGTATGATGTTACTTGATTTATGATTGTTGATTTATTCAAAATTTTCTGTTAAGCTAAATCTATCTCCCATGTGCTTTGTGTTTTTGTTGTACAACTGCAATAATCGTGTGGTTGACATGATAGCAGATAGTGGTGATGTTGTAGGTTCTCAGATTACCCTTGACTAAAGCAAAAGTAGATGTTGAAGATAGGATAAGATCCCACTTTTAATTTGTTCTTGTATGTATGTATATAATGCGAGAACCAACTTAAGACGTGTATGAATATTTAGTTTTGTTGTCATTCCTTTTGAGGAAAATCTTTTGGTGTTGCATGTACTTTTATAGTTATGCTTTGGAAAGCTATAAGAGAAGCATATTCATCTATGTTTATATCAAAAATAGGTAAAAATTGATTTCATTAATGTTTTTTATTTCCTTAAAAAATTAAGAACACATGCACATTGCATCATAATTTAAAATTCTAGTGCGCATTATTATTTGAAATTCAAATATTGCACGTAATCTATAACTACTAATAAAGAAAATTACTCCATTTCGTGTACACATTTGCTATTTCTAATTTATCCTTCAATCATTTTTGAAAATCACCCACAAGCAGAAGTAGTTATTGTCTAATATCTTTTCAACACGATAATTATTACAGCTACATCTAACTCAAAAAAGAAAAAAGAAAAAAAAAAGACAATTGAGGCACAAGGCAGTCTAGAATGTATGTTTTTCAACTAGTTAACTGAATAGCACTGCTATATAGTATGAGACTTTTCTGCACGAACCCAATACGAAATTGTGTGTTTATATACTACTGGTTGAATTGTTAAATTTTTTAAAAAGAAAAAAATCTCTGGCGAAATTCAAGGGTGTTTTCAGTTATATATAACTTCCGTATCTGTACGAATTCGTAACAACAAGCATATTCCTTATCTTAAACTGGTGCATATTTTGTAACAATTGCTATTATGCCATCTCTTAAAATTATTCTAAATTCAAATACACAATAGTCCACCGTTATTATTCTACTTAATTTAAAATTATATAATTATCGTATTTTAAAATAGGAATTTGCAGATTAACTATAATTAATCTTAAAATACACCCGGTTGCAACTTGTTAACATATTTCTTCTAAAAAATTGAGTGTACATTAACAAATACTTATTGGGTTTGATAACTACTTATTTTTTAAAAGGTTTACATTAAAAATTGTAAGTACAATTGTTCTAAAAATATTCTCGATGCAAGTTGTTGAGAAACTCTTTCTAAAAAAATGAACGGATCAACATTAACAAATCCCTTTAAAATAATCTTAATTATCTTAATTAAAACATATACATGTGTTGATAATAATTGTTGGAGATCCCACCTACTCTAAAGATATGATCAAATTAGTGTATATAAGAGGAGAACAATCCTCACCTTACAAGTCAATCTTGTAAAGAGGAGTTAGGTTCATAACTCACTTTCTAATGTAGGAGGAGGCATAGGATAAGGCCAAGGTGCACTTGGGAAGTATGACAATTGAGGAGTGAAACCTTCAACTCTTTTATCCTATATCTATATAAGTGGGAGACAACCATCACTCATTAGCTAGTTTTTAGAATTAAGTTAGGTTCAAACACACATTTTAATATGATATCAAAGTCTATCTTAGTAATATGTTGTTGAACTTATTGTGTCACCTGCTACCGGGCCTATATCAGACTACCCATAAATATCTAGTCGTGCAAACTTCACACTTGAGATGTCTAGTCTTTGACATGAGGGGGTGTGTGTTGGAGATTACATTGCCTGGAGATATGGTCAAATTAGTATATATAAGTGTGAGACAACTCTCACTTTACAAGCCGACTTTATAAGATTGAATATTCATAACCCACTTTCTAAGAATAATTAATTTAAGGCTTAAATATATTTTTAGTCCTTCAAATTTTAGTAATTGTGTTTTAGTCCTTAAAAAAATTATTTTTATTAGTCCCTCAAATTTTCAAAAAGTTACTTTTAGTCTCTTTTTGTTCATCAAGTTTATGGTTTCAAAATTTGTTAATTTTAACAACCAATATATATTTATTTTTAATTCAATCTTATAAAAATGATTTCTAACGATTTTAAACTGCCAAAATACTTGAATTGTAGTATGGTTTTGTGGCATTTTCTTACATATTTTGGCGGTTTTAAAGAATAAAATAAAATCATGAATGTTAAATTGTGACAATTTTTTATACATATTATGACCATTTTAAATTATCCCAAATCATTTTTAAATAAATTAAATTAAAAAAAAACATTTCCAAAGGTGAAAAATCACTATAAATTATGATATGATTAACACAAAATGAAAGGGACTAAAAACAATTTTTCAAAACATTTAAGAAACTGAAAAACACATGTTTTATTTTGAAGGACTAAAAAAATAATTATCTAAATTTAAAGGAATAAAAATATGTTTAAGTCTTAATTTCATTATTTCAAATTGGAAGATATACTTGTTATAATTTCCTAAATTGGAAGATATACTTGGCTAATAATATTTATATAATTTTATGAATTAAAAAATAGAAAAAAAAATTCTCTAAAATTTTTCCATTCAATTGCATAAGATTTCCTTCTCTTGACTTGTTTACTTTTATATTACAATAAGATTTCGAAGTAGCAGGAAGCTGGGCTTAGATAAAAATTATAATAAAAAAAAAGTCGATAACTATGCACAGAAAAATGTAAATTTATTACATATATACCATGATAAGACATGTATTTTGAATATACATAATAATAGACTAGCACAAATCTTATAAGAATCCAAATATTTTTTTCCAAAGAACACACGGCAGGTGTGTGAAGACTCCTACCAGTCCGAAAAACAAAACCTACCTCAGACTCAGAGGCACATCACGTCATTCATTACCAAAGGCCGAATCAAGAACAAGCATATAGTGTTTGAGGCCTTCTATGTTGTCGACATCTTTGTGTGGTGAAATGCAGCACAAGTAACAACTGATGAGGCTTTTTCGAGGTAGGAGAAACACACAACCAAGAAGATGACCACTGTTAAAGAACTTCGATACGTATCGCATAATTCTGGACCAAGAGTTTGTACACATCCTTCATAGCCAGATGAAACCAAGATGCTGTTTCAGCTTACCAAAAGACAAAGATATACTACAGATCCAAATAATAATGTAACTTTGAGGTGGTTGCTTCATTCCTTAACTTTGTTAGAGCTTTTTTCTCTATCTTCCTTATCCGCTCTTTGCTAACTTTGAAAAGCGTACCTATGTCCTGAAGAGACCTAGGCTGGTTATCATTAAGACCAAAGCGTAGAGTTAATATTTGCCTTTCCCTTGAGTTCAAGCCTTTCAGGAGATCATGTACGTCTTTTCTCATATGTTGCTTCATTACAGCATCTTCAGGACTCTCAATTGTTGCATCGGGCAAAAGTTCCTGCAGCATTCATGCCACAAAACAGTTTATACCTGATAAGATTGTAAGATAATTGTTCATGAAAATATAGTATTCTTATATAGGTTAAATCCCCGGGTAATATAACTAGTTGCATATTAAATGAAAAACAGTAAGAAGGGAACTTTGGTACACAGCTACCCCATGTATGCTTTATGACTCTTAATGGGTATTAAAAAATACAGCAAAAAAACTGGCTCAGATACACAAGTGAGGTAAGCTTGGTGACTAGAAACTACATATCTCAAATAGCAGTAACAGCAGTTCAACCTTGATGTAGGCAAGGCAAAGCATTCTCAGAACGTGAACATACTAACATTAACATAAATGATCAACAAAATCCCTTAAACTAAAAAAAAAAAATAACAGGAAAGAAAATGTAGTTCCACGGACATCAGATGCTCACAAGATAGCATGCTTTTTCTATTTGATTGTGGATCTCATTTTAGGAATTTATTGATGTAATGAACTTGGCAAGTAATTTATCTTCCATTTTCTTTTCCTTTTCCTAAAGGCAGAGGTCTTTCTCATACTCCCAGACATTTGCAAGGCTTTGCAACTTTATTTCTTCTTCAATGACAAAGATAATGATGATTAAAACCCATATAGCAATGGATCAAATCATCAAAACACACAATAAAAACTGATGAGTGGTGGGTAAGAGAGGCAAAGACTGAGTGAATCATGGTCTTACCATATATTCTACACCAAGGTAGTCCCCCACCTTCTGATCAAGTGAAGCAACTATTCTCAGACAATTGCTAGCTGATTTGATTTTATCCAGTGAAAGACCTGTCATCTTTGCAATTTCATAATCATCTGGGCATTTCTTGTGCATACTTTTCATGGCTTTTCGAGCTTTCTGGATCTGATTTATTGCCCTGTTCAACGACCACTAAAAAGAATAATGAAGATGAAAAGAACACAGGGATCAAATTTTAGGTCATCTTGGATGAGACTGATATTAAAACAATCTCCTAAGCAAAAGAGGAACATACAGGAATTACAATTCCTCGAGCATATCGTGCCACCACTCTTAAAATTGATTTCCTTATCCAGTACTGCACATAGGTTGAGAATTTGTAGCCCTTTGAACTGTCAAATTTCTCAGCTCCTTGAAGAACACCTACATATCCTGCCTGTGAAATGTGAAGAAAAAACATGAGTCAATGAGAAGCAAACTGAAGTAAGATTCATGCCGGTGTTGATAGTTAAATTTTAATTCTATCATTTCAACTTTTAGTCAACTTCATGAAAATATTGACCTAAGTATGGATGGAACTATGGATGGAAGCACACTATAAATTTCAATTGTCCTTTCATGTTATCATATGTTTACAAAATGTTCAAACTATAAAGCTACAAAGAAATGCATGTGACATTGACCCTAAGCCATTAAACTAACAGCCAAAATGATTACATTCATCATGTGCAGCATGACCTATGATGTTTTGGGTCTATCCTATTTAAGAGCTTGCCTGTGGTTAGCTTTCCATCGTTATCTCTTTCTGATACAATGCGGTCATATATATTTTTAAATTGCACAAGTTTAAAATATTATATTATTATAACCACCACCCTTCCAAAAAAAAGAAGAAAAAAAAGTCTCACGTTTCAGATGCCTTGTACTCCATGAATCCTTGAAAATTTCTGGAACACTGATATTAATTAGTATTATAGTTAAAACTAAGGATGAAGAAGTCATTTTCCACACTCATGATCATTTTCTTCACGAAAAATTCAGTCTTAGTACCTTTTTTTACCAGCTAATAATTTTCTATTTGCAGTTTATCCACAGAATACAATCTTTCCCATGGGTATGTTTTATCTAATTGAGAATATAAATGTCAATGCATCATGGTAAGATCAGAGTGATTTATTATGAAAGGAAAATATTATAAACGATCACATGTAAAATGGTCTTTAAAGTTAGAGAGCATAAATTGTGGGTGCACTGGAATTGATTTAGATGAAAACATCATGAAGGGAAAATTGTAATTTATGCTATGCCTCTCTACATGACCCTTCCTTCATTGGACTGATATATTTGAATTATTTACTGTGATTTTAACTATCACGAGTTGTTAATTGTTAGCTCTATAAAATATCGACTCTTAATCAGGAAAAAGTATATATGATGAGTGCACAAATAGGTAAAAGACAAACAGAAACTTGTCCTCATAAGAAACAATGGCAAATTACAAATAAAATAATGAGCAATGACATTTGGAACAAACCTGAAGTAAATCATCCAAAGCTATTCCCATACCCCTGTATTTTCTGGCAAGGTATAGAACTAAGGAACGAGTACTTCGAATGAGCTCATCCCGACAATAATAGCCATGATGCAATAGCTGCTGTAGCACCTTCTCATCAATTCCAGATGCTTCTGCCCAGCTACTCAAGCTTGCTACTCGCTTGGTATCCTCTTCTATAGCTGTCCTAATTTTCTCTAACTCCGCTAGCACCTAGAGTAGTACAAAATTTCAATGTTTATGTAATTTACAACAATGGTACAAAATTCCATATTTTCTAGATAATACACTAACCTTTACACCTTTTGACATCTCTGCCTCCCTTTTAGCAACTATTATTCTTTTATTTTTAGTATTCGGCGCTCTTTTCACAACTGAAGCTGAGAAACCTAATAGATCTTCCTGATTAGCTTTTAAAGTCAATGACTGGGACGAAACTGCTGTGGCAACAAATTCTCTCTTTCTTCTGGTTCTATTTTCCTTTCTCTTTCTAGACTGGACAACAACTTTGTCCTCGTAGTCATCCACTTTGTTAGCATAGTCTGACACAGGTGAGGTTCCAAGTGATCTTGATAGGCAAACATTGAATAACTCAAGAGCACCAAGTTTTTCTAGTTGCAATATAATAGCCTTTTCCAACCTCAGTGCTTCAGCATCAGCAAAAGTTTCTTCTAAAACACATAGGTTCTCCATTAACAAACGAAAATGCTGTGCCCTGAATGACTCAAACTTCGTAGAAACAGTAGATACCTCTCCAAAAGGCATTTGGGTATTATCAATCATTTTATGTACACTACTCAGTGACCTCTTTCCTTTGTTTTCCTGGGAAAGTAACATCTTGTAAGACCTTTATTTTAGCAATCAATGTACAGCTTATTTGGATATAAACTTTTTTATTAGTACTGAGAAGAAAATCAAAAAGGTAAAATGTACTTTATGCATAAGCTAAAATCAGCTTTTGGAGAAGCTAAATGAGAGAGCTACAATAAATTAGCTTATGCATAAGCTAGTTTTAACTTATGAGAGAAACTTAATTCGTTTTTATTTTCTTCTTTTCTTCTCCCGTAAGTACTTATTGAAAAAATTATCCATTCATGATGATAATGGATTTGACTCTTCTAATATGAAAAGGTAAAGATACATACACCCTTATTTTGTCACTTAGACAAGTCAAATCCCAATATAATAATGTCACATGAATTGCTACTTTCAAATAGGAAAATCATAAGGGTTGTCATAAAGGATTATGTTGAACCTGGATTTCTTCTCTTCCTAATGAATCATTTTCCAAGGTTTCCAAGGCTGATGACGAAAATGCGAAAACCCTTCCAAAATCCTTTTGCAAAACTTCTCCCTCCTCATAAAATGTTGAGGGCAAAGATAACCTTGTGGAGTTGAAACAAGTTTCCCTGACTCCAGCTGCACCATATTTTACCCAAAATTCAAATCAATAGAAAGGAGATAGAAACACACTACTGAAGTAAGGCACATGCTAATAACCATAATTTAAGAAAGAATAAATAAAGAATTATGAAGTCACCGTAACAGTTGTTAAGTCTTTCATTTTAAGTTTAATTTCTATGCATGGTCACTTATCAATCAACCCAGAAATCATTGTTTATATTACTTTTAAGTAATTATGGTAACAGTTAAAAAACTAATAACAGATGACGACGATTATTAATAATTGGATGACAGTTTAATAACTCTTCCATCCTCTTTTTTAGTGACAAAAAAAAAATAGTTTGTAAAGAATAAACTGTGCCAATGACAAATATAATAGTAACAGTAAGTAGAAATGATTGGTAATGAGGCAGTAAAAGGAAATAAGAGAAGTGACCAGAAGGTGGAGAAAGGCAGAGAGGTGAATTGGCGAACGAATGAGGAGTGTGAAGAGGCACACAATATCTGAGTCTGGGATTTAGCCCGAAAGCAACACCCATAGTGTTTTTTTGATGCGTTGAGTGAGGAATAGAAAAAGAGAGTCCATGAAACGGTCGTTGAAGTTCAGAGAAGGAAGGGAGAGAATTATTAGAATTGGAAGGTCATAAAAAAGCGTTAAGCAATACGCGATGTGGATATCATGTGGCGTTGCTGTCTCTCCCACCACCAGTTCTTCATCTCTCTCGCAATGGCTGGAATATTTTTCTTTTTTTCTTTAATTTTTAAAAAATAATTCCAGGGCCTGAATTGTTAGGGCCCAATTTTTATAGTTTTATTCTATTTGTGGTTGCTATTGACATCCCTACATTTGCACCTCCCACCCCCTCCCCATCCTCCTCCTCATAAACACCTCCAATCAGTGCTTTGTTTTAAAAACCCGGCTCAGATTGGCTGCTGCAAGCCTGCAACTTTATGCCTCGCGCCAATAATATTTTCACTCTTTTAGCTTTTGATTTTTGTCACGCGCCAACAACATTTTAACTCATTTTATTTTAGGTTAAATTAGTTTTTTTCTCTAATTTATATTTTAGGTTCAACTTAGTCATTTAATTTTTTGTGTTCAATGAGGTCTGTAACTTTTAAAATAGGTTCAATTTGATCCTATTATCTAAAATTGAACTAATGATGGTAAGAACATTTAGTAAGATAATGTCAGCATGAAAAACAAAAACAATAAATCAATTCAAAACATTTATGAGAAATTACGTGCTTTATTTGTTGAGTGTGAGAATGATAAATTTCATTGTCCGGTGCGTACATAACAAAGTGTTTAACTTCCAATAAACAAAAAAAGGAACGGTAACAACCCACACTTTTTTCAGCACACTCTATAATTAATTGAAATTTATTAAAATCATAAATTTCAGTAGGTTTTCTCCAATGATTTTCTCTCTTGATTTTATACTTTTTACTCAATTTTAAATATTATGAGAGCTTATGTTAGAAAGAGTGTGTTGCTAACACTACTCGTTTATCAAAGTTTTATTGCAAACTGCAAATTTATGAGTAGGGATATTAAATAAAAAGTGACGCTCACAATTTGTGATTAAAAATAAATTTTAGCCAAGTACTGCCAGTATTTCTCGCACCGCTCTTCGCATGAATTGCTTCATATCATATTTCTTTTGCTTTGAAGTTTCTTTGAGGTTGAAAGCTTAAAGTTTACCCTGCAAATCTTCAATACCTATTCTTCTTGTGCATCATTCTTCTTTTTCCTTTGTATGTAACTTTTCTTCTTTGCGTTGTGCTTTGTTGTGAGCACAACACAGTTCTAGCTAGAATCCCTTTTTTAGCACGTTAAAAAAAATAAAACAGCCCATCTAGTTCACAAATAACTGGTCTGTTTCCTAAATGGTTTCGTTTAGTTTTTGATTAAAAAAAATCAATTTTTATCCTTTAGTTTGATTCAATTCACGTACATATAGGTTCAGTTTGGTTATTTTGAACACCTGTAGGTTAGGGGTTTCAAAAAATTCAATCATGTACAAAATCAATCCATAACCAATTATATCCAAACCACTTTAAATCCAATTTAAAGGATTTGTTTGACATCCAAATTCATTTTTTTGCATTCCAAATCTAATTTAATTATTTGGATATGGATTGGGTATTTTATTGGATTTTCAAATTTTATAGTATTTTTTTTGAAAATAACCTTGGTCGAGGTCAGTCAAAAGCAACATCAATTGAGGTCGACTAAAATAGTCCTAGCTAAGATCAGTTGTAATAACCTTATTGTGGTCAGCCCAAAATAATCCTAGTTGAGGTTGACAAAAAATATTTACGATTGAGGAATTAGCCAAAAA
>QARZ01039614.1:0-23242 GCA_013407115.1 Glycine latifolia
CACACATTGAATCAAATCAACTGAATTAAATCCCATTATCTATCCAAATCCCTCTGACTTGTAAATAACAAAATAAAAGTTATACACACTTTTATATTCCAACATTTTTACCATTATTCGTAGTTTTAGTTACTTGTTTATATTTTGTAAACGTCCTAATACTTACTTCTTTTTCTTTTATATTTATAACATAGATATATAGAATATGACATGTTTAATATAAATAATATTTAGAGCTGATAAATTTTTTTAAAAAAAGGAAATGAAATAATTATAAAATCAACATAACTTATTAAACTATTTGGGTCAAAAGAAGTTATTTGAATATATTTTACATACTTGCGTAAAATTTATATTAGTAAATTTAGAGGTAATACAAAATTCTTTTAACTAATTTTCGTAAATTTTATTGAAGAGTTTTTAATATTTAATTCGTGTATTACAAAATTTTTAAAATTAAATATCCTAAAAGGATTTTTTGTTTAAAAGTATGAATATCTAACATATGTCAACCAATTAAAGGAGAATATTTGAAGAATAGGGATAAAGGAACAACATAAATCAACACACACAAAAAAAAAAAATCAACGTTATAATTTTTTAACCTTATAATATGCGTGCTCCCTATAACAAACAAATGAAAATAAGAAAGCACTGATGCAAATCAACGTTCTATAAGCACAATCAAAGCATAAAAGAAAAAAAAAAAGTAGAAGCCAACAAACAATTTCTTAAAAAAAAAAATACAATGAAAAAAAATTAAGAACTAGCCAAACAAACTTAAGAACACAATGCTTTATCAACCCACTTCATCTCAAGAGTTTAGAAGAGCATGAAGTAAAAAAAAAAAGTTTAGAAGAACATGGAAATTTAGAAGCAATCAAGATCGAACAAAGGTAAATGAAACAACATCAATAATAATGAAAAAGATTAGTGTTAGGAAGATGGTACAACCCACATTGGTAAAAAGAAAAAATAAACTTAACTCATAATGTACTCGAAAAAAATTAGAGAAAACATATAAAATAGATATAAAATACAAATGAGCAACTTCCCTCCAAGAATTAGGTTCATTAATGGATGCAGACTCGAAGCGTATGCAAAAATGAAGCAGCATTGTATGTCTTGCTAAATCCTATGCTCTCTTTTTATACTGATTATTTTATTTTCATGATGATATGTCCTTAACGTATATAATTGGATTGAAATTCTTTTATAATCAATACTGAAAATTATAATAATTGTTAATCATTATAATGATGATATCAATCAATTTTAACAATCATTATTTAGGTTACATAATAAATGAATATTTGAATCAAATTAGTTTATTTTGAGAATGTTAATTTCCTATTTTTTATTTGAAAACAACTTATTTAATTTATAGAACTCTTGAGAGAGAACCACATGTCAATTTTCTTTTCTACAACATTTTTGTATATATTATATATAGATAGATTTTAATATTATGATATTATTTTTATATGAGGAGTGCTATTTAATTTTTTACTTTTGACCAAATATTTTATGATAAAAAGAATTATACATTGATCGTGTAAAATTTTTTACATCATTATCAAATTACAACCTATCATATATGATAAATTTATTAATTTTTAAAATAATTATTTTAAAAATTATATTAACATTAAATTATGATTTTTCAATGTAATGACCATAAAACTCATATTTTATTATCTTTTTATAGTATTTATTACAAATGATATTTTTCTTCCACAAATGTTCATCTCTTTTTATAGTCTCCGTTGTTAAGATAACTGCATTTTTTTAACAAAATATTTGAATATAACTTATTTCTTTTTTTTAATAGTTTACTTTCATAATATGTTATTACTAGTTTAAAAGTTATAAGTGACCGCATTTCTAATCAAATGATATTTTTAGTCTTTCCTTTATATTGATTTGATTATAATTAATTTGAGAATAATAGACTATTTATTATAAATTTATCAATTATATTGATGATTAATTTTTTGGTTGGAAAATCTGATTATCTTTAGTGTGGTCTTTTTTCTCTATTATGTCCTTTTTTTATTTATAATTATTTGAATCTAAGACATTGTTTAAAGATATTGAAATTACTATCACTTGGACATTAACATGTTAGTTGACTTAATTGGATAGTCCAAAAATAAGAGGACCATTTCAAATAAACAAAGGGACCAGTTAAGTAATTAACCTAAAAAATTTCATTATCAATATATTCTAATTAAATAAAATATTAATTTGTGCAATAAAGTTTTTTTTTTATACATGATGTATGAAAGGCCAAATTTAGTCATTTATACCAAAGAGTTATAGATGAATGTGAGTTGTTGTAAATTTTTAATATCGGAATTCAACTGCATTGTTTAAATAAAAAATACTTGTTTATAGTTGACTTAAATATCTTTTTAGTTATCGTAATTTAGTATTTTTTTAGTCTTTATGATTTATATATGTTTTTTTATAACACTTTTTTTAATGTTTAAAATGCTACTTAAAGTACTTTAAGGATTGAAAACAAAATAAATATAATTTAGTATGACTAAAAATAAAAAAATACATTGTTAAAAAAAATATTAAATTGCAAGGATTAAAAATATTTATATCTTTATTATTTCTTCATGTATTATGAATTTTCTCCGTCTTCTATTTAAAGAGTTATGTCACTTTACAAAATTTTTCCATATTTATTGTTTAACGTGATGACTAGAATCTTATAATTTTAAGTCTTTTTGTTTCGTTCCTACATAATCATATAAATGGTCATGTCACTTCAGAAATTTTTTCACAAAATAATGATACGCAGATATTTTTTAATTTTAAATATTTACACGGATACCTCTGATTTTTTTTATTATCAAATTGGGACTGACACTGTATTGAAGAATTGAAACTTTTTTTTTTGAAAAAAAAAGGAATTAAATTAGACCTTTTATTAAAAGTTGGAGCAATTCGAATAAAATAAATAAATAAATAAATATAGTGATTAAATTTGTAATTTAGCTTTAAATTAACAATTAAAGAAATTATTTTGCATACGTAAAAAACTTTAAATGTCAAAATGCATTTTTCTAATGCGTAAAGATTAAATCACACAATAAAAATGTGCAAAGATTAAGTCGCGTTTGTAACCCAAAACTCAAGGTGCTAACTGTTAACTTTTATTTTTCCCATTTTAAGATTTTCTTTTTTATAAGAGTGTTTTGGTTGAGCAACTTGATTTGGTGAATATGTCCTCTACTTGAATTGATCTTTGTTCCAGATGTGGGTATATGGGTTGAAACAAATGGTTATTATATTAAAAAATTGAATTGTTTTTAGGATAAGGCAAAAACAATATTAATTGACAATGTAAGATATGGTTACTATTCAAACAAAAAAAAGAAGATATGCTCACTTAGCAGTAAAAGAATATCCATACATTGAAAATGAGCAAATCTTATATTTTACAAAAAATGGAATATCATTTATTTATTTAATAGTTTTACTTTCATAATATGTTATTACTAGTTTAAAGGTTAAATGACTTCATTTTTCAATCAAATGATTTTTTTTTACTCTTTCCTTTATATTAATTTGATTATAATTAATTTGAGAATGAGGAAATGTTTATTATTAATTTATTAATGGGATTAATTTACCAACTTGATAACTTGAACTTTTTATCATCATGATATTTTTATGGACTATTTATTAGTTTTATTGAAATTAATCTTGTGGTTAGAAAATCTGATTGACCATATCTTTAGTGTGATTTTTTCTCTTAATCATGTTTTATCTTTTCACAATGCTTGAATATAAAACTTTGCTTAAAGAGAACAAATCAAGTAACACTTGGGTTAATACATGTTAGTTGACCTAATTGCATAGTCCAAAAACAAAAGGACTTAATTGCATAGTCCAAAAATAAGAGGACCTATTAATTGAACATTTCAAATAAACAAAGTGACCAATTAGGTAATTAAGCTAAACAATTATATTATCAATATATTTTAATTAAATAAAATAGTAATTGGTGCAAAAAACTTTTTATACATGATGTATGTAACGTCAAGTTTAGTTGTTTATACCAAAGAGTTAGAGTTCATTACGTAAGTTGTTGTTGCCTTTTTAGTCTATGCAATTTAACGTTTTTTTTTTGTATTTCGTGCTTATAAAATTATTTTTTATTCTTAGTTGATAATTGATAAGTATATTTAGTTTATGCACTTAAATTACATAACAATTATCTAATTTATTTTCTATTGATGCTTGTTTTGACTTAAAAAGTTATGAATTTAGATACTTTTGAGTTTTTATCTTAAGAATGCTAAAGTTAGTAAATTCATAGTGTTTTATTCTATTTAGTAGAGTTTTTGGATGCATCAAAAGAAGAATGAAAGATGTATGGACAATTGGCACAATGCACATTTGGAGGCTTAACACATTGTCACTTAAGCTAGATGTACTATGCATGTGAACTCAGTGCACACATGCAATCTTAGTACACAATGATTTTTCAAACAAAATAACAGTTCAGTGTTTTGAAAGATATAAAAAGAGGCACTATACTTTTTGGAGGGAGTTCGTTTAGGGCATGCTTTGAAGCAATAACATTTGCTTTGGGAGTTCTTCTCTTCCATTTTCTTCCAATTATTTGTTTTATCTTGTTTCAAGACTAACCTTCCCATTGTTGGGGGCTTGGGTGCCAAAGATCCTGTGATGTAATGATTTTTACTATCTACTTAATGTTATTTTAGTAATATCGCGTCCTTTTTGTGTTTATTGCCTTATTTATGATTTGATAACCCATTTACATGTATGTTACAAGGTTTTCATCATTGAAAAATGTTTTTACTCTAAGAACTGGAAGGAACTTCTAAGTAACCTATCACTTCCTTTAGTCTTATTTATGTATCTTTATTCTTAAAACAAGTTACTTGGTTTAGCTTTCCAAGGGATTAGGGTGAAATCAATGGATTTAGGATCTTCAACATGAGAGATCATGATTAGAGTAGTTTAGTTGAGGAAGGTAATAGTTGGAATAATTTTAAATGATGAAAATCCTTAATATTACATCACGAGTACTTTCGATAGACCAAACACCCAACACTTTTATAATTATTGAACTAAATATCATCTTCCACACCTAAGTGTTTATTTTTCTTGTATCTTCACCTTGTTATGTTTTTATGTCCTTTATCATTGTTGAAGTTTACATTTTTCCACTTTAATTATGAAATATATTCACTTTTAGTCATTTTGTTGCTTAAAATTTGATATATACAAACTTTGATCACAATTATAGTCCTTGTGGATTCAACACTCAATTTTATTGTTTAATATTATTTTGAAAAATTGGTACATTTATCAAGAAGTTAACATTAGCCTTGCAAATTATGTTTATTTTATTTTTTGTCCTTTTAGTGCTTTAGATAACATTTTTTTTACCATGCAAAACACTATCTAAAGTACTTCAAGGACTAAAAATAAAATAAACATAATTAACAAAAAATGAGCATAAAAAATAATTTTTATAAAGACAAAAAAACATTAATTTACAAAAGACTAAAAAAATATTTAAATCTTTATTATTTTATATCTTATGAATTTTCTCTGTCTTTTTGTTTTGTTCTTGTGTACAAATATTTAAGGGCTATGTCACTTCACAAATTTTTCCACATTTATCGTTTAGCCCAATGACTGGAATATTATAATTCTAAGTCATTTTGTTTTGTTCCTACACAGTCATATAAATGTTCATGTCACTTTAGAAAATTTTCCACATCTATTATTTTTGTAGCTAGTGCGATGACTGGAGTATTTTCTAAGTCTTTCTAGAACATTTTTCTGAGTTTATTTGTTAATTTTCAAAGTGTTAACAACTTCACAGCTAGATAGTTTGCAAAATTTTATCTTTGCTTTCATATAGTAATTCAGAAGTATGTTCTAGAAAATTAACAGCACAGATGCATTAGTACCTCATAAAGCAAAAATTCCACCCTGAAACTTAATAGAACTGCAAATGATGTAATTATGACAAGTCTTATGGGTCAGATATTAGTCCACAAAATATTAATAAGAACTACTTACTCAGTTTGTTATTCCTTAGAGATTAAGGTGTACATATATTTCCAAAAATAAAAAAATACGAATTATATACTATTACATATTTAATAATAAAGTAATTTTATTTAATAATACGAATTATATACTATTACATATTTAATAATAAAGTAATTTTATGATTCTTATAATAAAAATAAAGAAAATGTGTTATCTTTTGTTTCTTATATATGAAGCTGGAGATAATATTATTAAACATTTGTCAAGAAATCCATAGGTTTGTAGAGTTGTTTAATCAACCAAATACAAAGAAACACATTTCAGCGAAATCCAAGAAAGGAAGACTCATATATGAAGAGGCACCAGTTCGCTTTTTCATCTTGGCTAATTGCGTAGGCTCATTCGTGTTTTCTCATTTTATTTCAATAAATTTTAATTTCCTTAAATTTTTATTCTCATTATAAATTTTGTCATTTTTGCTTTTTAAAATGGATCATTCTCTTGTTTTTGTTCATTATTTTCTGGATTCATAGTGTTGAATCATCATACATGGAGAGATTGAACCATCAAATTTCAATGATAGTGACAAAAACAACAATACAAATAGAAGTTATTAGCAATAATAACTATAATAACAACATTGATGACATAAACAATGCCAAAGATAATGACAATAATAATAATGATAACAACAATAAAAATATTACATTATATGTTTATAATTAAATTTTAATCTCAATGATATATTATTTTTAATCTTAATTCAACAATTTTTAATATTTGTTCCTATTTCAGTCTTCAAATTGACCTTTCTCTTGAGGTCCTAATATGACCCATCTCCACTTAGATAAATGAAACAAACAATAAATTTTATTTTGAATCTTTCTCCACACACACACACAATAAAGCTCACATCATTCACTTTTTTACGTGTAGAATATGGTGGCTATTTTCCAATTTTTGAATGTAAGTAACCATTCTATTAGCTATATTTGTCAATCATATATTATTTCCATGACAGATTAATGATATATTTTTCCAAGTCCTCCCTTGAAAGTGTCATTCTATTAATTTTGTATATTATATTAAGGAGTACATATTTTGGTTAATATATATGACAAATATAAAATTGATACTAAGCATTTATTATACGAATATTGAATTAAGAAATTTATTATATATTTGATATTTGATATTTTGATGTATAGGATTAATGAAATTATAGCCAATTAAGAATTTTAAAAATTATAGAATTATTGGCTTTTTTGGTGTGAATTGAATTGTTTTAATTTGTTGAATATTTTAGTTTTTTGTGTTCTTTCTTAAGAATATGGTCACTTTAATTAAAAAAATCATTTATAGATCTATTAATATTTATTACAAATCGATTAATTAACTTTAAATTTGAATGTCCTCTTCAAGCATGATATATGTTTTTAAACCCAATTTCCTCTTCTTCATTAAGAACATGGTCACTTTTTTCAACTAAACCCAATTTGAATGCCACTTCAGGGTATGGTTTTAATGTCTATTACATATAATTAGAAGTCCTCCACTTGTTTAGGATGGTTTGGAAGGAAATAAATTGGGAAGAAGTGAAAGAAAATGAAATGGGAACTTTTGGTTTAGATGGGATGGGAGTGAAAATGAAGTAAAATAAATTTAGTGGAGTCCAAAAAAAATTGATTCCTAAAAAACAGTGGTTAAATGGGAGGATTTTGTGTGAAGCAATACTGATTTTATGGGAGGATTGCTAAAAAAATACTAATTCATTTTTTATTATTTTTATTTATCCAAACAATATAAATTCTCCACCTCGTTTCTCTTTTATTTTTCTCTATTTCATCTCTAGTCCAAACAAAGTGCAAAAGTTACGGATGAGTTAATCTTTTTAAAAGTTGTTTTTTTTCAAAGTGCACCTCGTTTCTCTTTTATTTCTATTTTTTTCTCTTTCATTTTTCTCTATTTCATCTCTATTCCAAACAAAGTAGCAAAAGTTACCGATGAGTTAATCTTTTTAAAAGTTGTTTTTTTCAAAGTGCAGATTTTTTTTATAAATTGCAAATTTTGTGCTTATTATTTTTCTAATTATTTTAAATATGAATGCCATTGCCTTACGATATACGATAAATTTTTTTGTAACTTCTTGACTGGAGACTTTTCCAAGTCTCCCCTAAAATGTCACTAGTCTCCCCTTGATATATATCGTTTAGAATGCTACATTATTTTTTAAGTCTTATTTTTTATTTAATTGGTTAGATGTTAAATTGAAAAATAAAAGAAAAGTGGGAACCTAAGCAGGAATTGTGCCGTTGTTGTGTAGTTTTCGTCACTACTTTTATCATAAGAATATATATATACTACCTTAAGTACATTTTAGCATCTTTAAAATGAAAATCTTTCAGTCGAAATGCATAACAAAATATAGGTCAAGTAATTAGTGCACAAAATCTTGCTCATAATGTTTGCCACCATAGATTTAGGTTGTGTTTAGGACGATTACTTAAAATATTGATAATTGATAGTTGAAATTTTAGATGAAATTAAAAGGTTGAAAGTTAGAAACTCAAAGCTGAAAATACATAAGCCAATGGATTTAATTATATTCGAAGTAGTCAGTAATATTAACTAATAAATTAAATTTGCTCATAACTTCTCTTTTAAATATATACCAATTTGATTAGTTAATGTTAGTAAAAAATAATATGAGCTAATAAAATTGTTACATATTTAAAAAAGAAGTTAGGAACAAGTTTTATTTTAAAATTAAAATAAAAATTCAATGGCATTTGGATGAAAGTTTTCGTTCAAAAATTTCCTTTAAAATCAGTATTTTTCTGAAATGGTTATGGTAGAAGCAAACAAAAATACGAGGTCTGATTGGAAATTAACTGTGTGCCGAACCCATCTCATAGGTTGCATGTGTATATGCTCCAAATATTTTCAGCAAATTAAATATAAGTTTTTTTTATCCATTTCTCCCGTCCTCTTATTTATTTATTTTATCCATAATAATAAAAAACAATATAAAAAATGTACAACAATTCACACATTG
Organism: Glycine latifolia; assembly: GCA_013407115.1. Taxonomy (NCBI): domain Eukaryota; kingdom Viridiplantae; phylum Streptophyta; class Magnoliopsida; order Fabales; family Fabaceae; genus Glycine; species Glycine latifolia. Next base: position 9,107 of record QARZ01039614.1, read on the forward strand.
AATCAAATCAACCGAATTAAATCCCATTATCTATCCAAATCCCTCTAACTTGTAAATAACAAAATAAAAGTTATACACACTTTTATGTTCCAACATTTTTACCATTATTCGTAGTTTTAGTTACTTGTTTATATTTAATAAGCGTCCTAATACTTACTTCTTTTTCTTTTATATTTATAAAATAAATATATAGAATATGACATGTTTAATATAAATAATATTTAGAGCTGATAATTTTTTTTAAAAAAAGGAAATGAAATAATTATAAAATCAAGATAACTTCTCAAACTATTTGGGTCAAAAGAAGTTATTTGAATATATTTTACATACTTGCGTAAAATTTATATTAGTAAATTTAGAGGTAATACAAAATTCTTTTAACTAATTTTCGTAAATTTTATTGAAGAGTTTTTTATATTTAATTCGTGTATTACAAAATTTTTAAAATTAAATATCCTAAAAGGATTTTTTTATTAAAAGTATGAATATCTATAACTTTTGTTTTGACTGTTATTTATTAAAAGTAAAAAAATAAATATATTTTTATGTAACTAGGTTAAATATAAAAAAAGAAAGAATAAAAAGAATACAAAATAATAAAATAATAAAATGAGTGTTGAGACTGATGAGGTACCGAAGACGACTTGGATACTTGGGAATAAATTATGGGCAAATGACTCAACTGTTGACTATGTGTCTTCCATTAATTAACCATCCCGATGTTATATATATGCATGCCTATTGGCAGTGCTAATCACCACTATCATTCTAATTATTCTAATATTCAGTTTATTCCATCAATCACTTTGGCTTTGTGATGATAACCACTAAAATGCCAACCATGAATCCAGATGGTTTGAAATTGATGGAAGCCATAACAATATTTATGGTGTGTTTGATGATGTTGCAGGTTGTTTGTGCTGAACAGGAAATTATGTGCATGGAGAGGGAGAGGGAAGCATTCCCCCATTTTTACGAGGTTTCATAATTCTTGATTTATCAAATAATAAATTCTTAGATTCTCATTCGTTTTTATGCGCCAGTGGTACCGTTGAAACTTTATACCAATTAGACCTTTCAAGTAATCAATTGTCCGCACAAATTCCGGATTGTTGGAGCCATTTCAAATCATTAACTTATTTAAATTTGAGTTACAACAACTTTTCGGGAAAGATTCCGACATCAATGGGATCACTTCTTGAAATTCAAACATTGGTATTGAGAAGCAATGACTTAACAGATGAAATCCCTTTCTCCTTGAGGAATTGTAAAAAGTTAGTGATGTTAGATATGGAAGAAAATAGATTATCGGGACTTATACCTGCTTGGATTGGGATCAAATTACAAGAATTGCAATTTTTAAGTTTAGGAGGGAATCATTTCTATGGAAGCTTACCATTACAAATTTGTCATCTAAAAGGCATTCATCTGTTGGATTTGTCCCGAAACAATTTATCTGGGCAAATTCCTAAATGCATAAAAAATTTCACTTCAATGGCTCAAAAGACTTGTTCAAGAGATTATCAAGGTCACTGGTATTTTGTTAACACCACTGGTTTGAAAGGCAATTGGGCATACGATTTGAATGCATTGTTGATGTGGAAAGGTTCAGAACGAATGTTCAGGAATAATGAATTATCACTTTTAAAAAGCATTGATCTCTCGAGCAATCACTTTTCAGAAGAAATTCCCATGGAAATAGAGAATTTATTTGGATTGGTTTCATTGAATTTGTCAAGAAACCATTTGACTGGGAAAATTCCTTCAAATATTGGGAAGTTAACATCACTTGACTTTCTCGATTTCTCAAGAAACCAGCTAATTGGTTCAATTCCTTCGAGTCTTACTCAAATTGATCGATTATCTGTGTTAGATTTGTCACATAACAAGCTATTAGGTGAAATTCCAATCGGCACACAATTACAAAGTTTCGATGCCTCAAGTTATGAAGGTAATGTTGGTCTTTGTGGACCACCACTTAAAAAATTGTGTATTAATGGGGATCCAGAACAAGATCCCATTGTTAAACTTCATGAAGATGAAAAATTGTTTTTCACCCGTGAATTTTACATGAGTATGTCAATTGGATTTGTTATAAGCTTTTGGGGCGTCTTTGGCTCAATCCTAATAAAGCATTCTTGGAGACATGCTTATTTCAAGTTCATAAGCAATTTATCCGACGCTATTTATGTCATGGCAGCAGTGAAAGTTTTCAAGTGGCGGCACAGAGGATAGCAGGTAATAATGTTTTAGCCCTTCACAGTTCCAATACTTAACTTGATTTTTCTCCTGTGTTTTGGCCTATAGGCCATATGTTAAGAAACTCAACAATACGAACCTTAGTTTATCGTCACCACACTGTAAAGATATATCTTTGACTAAACTAGTTTTAACAAAAGATGAACATGCAGGTATAAAAAAAATGAACAAGAATAATTTTATTGCATTTCTGAAATCTATATTAAATTGTTTTTTAAAATACTAATTTGTAATTAAATATTCAATAATGATAGGATGCTTTAAAATATACATTGAATGAGTTGTACATATATATTCGAGGAAAGATCTCCAATCGATCTAAATCTTGATATTTTCTTAACTCAAAATGTCGTTTAAAACTACAAATAATTTGTGATTCTGTTAATAACGTAAGGTTATCATTTTTTTTATAAATTATTTGTGTAAAATTAGATAATGCGTTGAAAGAGATTTACTATTATTAACTTCAATTACTGGAGTTTTACAATGACATCCATTAATATTAATATATTTAATTTTATTTATTTTCATATCATTTCGTATCAGTTAAATAAATGTAATAACCGATGATCATTGTAATAAAACTTAAGTAGCGGAGTAGGCTATAAAACTTCTTTATCCTAACATTTCAAATTAAACAAATTAAAATACTTTTACTTATTTTATGGTCGCAAAATTACATACAAATAATGTTTATTTTTCTTCCTTTTTTATATATCATTTTTCTCCTTGGAAGTTATTAAGTGTAAAAAAATAGAGCATAAGTTTGAGGGGTAGTTTTTCTATCTTATTTTCTACTTCTTAAGCTTTTTGTCTTTATAATTTTCTTGAGATTTCATATTTTTCTTTATTCTTTTATTATTTAATTTCTATTTGAGGAACACTTTTGAAGGATATCTTAATTTTTGGCAGAAAAAATCTGGATTATAGGTGCCAGCTTGTTGATGTGGAAAAATCCAAAGAGCCACTTTTGAAGGTGAGAAGGCATCTCTCACAGTTGGATTTGAAGAGACAATAAAGAAAGGCTTCTAGATTTATTTTCTTTAAAAGTGGATGACTAAGGGATCTTATGTCTTATATATTTTGAATTAATAATGGGTTGCTAATTTTCTTCGGGCTACGGCTTGAGGGAGCCAATTTGGATAGTGATCTAGTTATTTTTCTTTTTCTAAGCATTTTGTTTATAGAGTGTCCTTTGAATCTTAATGTACTGTTTTGTATGAAGTTGATGAATCTTCATAATATTGGGAAATGAGTTGTTTGCTTATTGCTTCTTAATTTTTGGCCATGCTCTTTGATTATGTAGAAATAGGAAGCAATTGGTGTTTGAGCTACGAATTTCGTTGTGCTTTTTTACCTTAGTCTCGTATGATTTCATTTTAAGGAATTAAGTAAGTTGTATGATATTAAAAAGGTTCATTATCTTGAACTTGAACTACTTTAGCCAAAAATATCTTAGACTTGAGCACAGGTGTTTGAATTAGGTGGAAGTTAGGTCGTTACTTAAAAAAACCCCAAAAATCAAAACATAACGCTGTTTGATCATTTGCGAAAGAATTTAAATCAGTTGACTAAATTTCTTGGTAATTCATTATAATTTATTTTTAATATTTAACTTCATTACAAATTTAAATTCATAGAGTTTCTTCCAATTCCAATAGCATTCAACTAGTTCAATTTAAAGAAAATGCAGTACAGATGCACAACTGTATAAGCAGTACAGTTTAAAGACAATTCAATTTACAAAATTCTACTGTCATATATAATACGGCATACCTAAAATGTTTGGGGTAAAATATTCCTACTTCCTACAAAGCCATTGCATCTTCCAAAACCATGCATGACATAATATAAATCCACTAATTCAGATGCTCATTTGGTTGTAGACAACTCAAACGAAAACCGATAACCCATTCCTAAACATAGTGCATGATGATCTACACGTCCTTTAGGTAATAGATGTGTGTCGTAGAACTTGTGCTTTTCTGGGAATCATGATATCTGTGACATTTGGGATATAGTGAGACATTTGGGCATGCTTTGAGTTCAACATATCTGGTGAAGGACTCCTTCCTTTGTTGAAATGTATCATTGAGGATGAATGCTCACAAATCCATAAATAAAAGTAGCATTCCACAATCTAAAGGAAGTAACTGAGCTGTTGTATCTTCCTTGAACCTCCTTCTCCATACAAATGATCCCACTGCTTCAACTCATTCATTACGGATATCCTTCTGACGCAAAACTTGCATCCACCTGCATTTAATCAGATATCTGTAAGTTCATGTACATGGAAAAAGATATTCTATTGGAAATAACACTTTCCTTCTTCCACTTGTGTGATATTTAGTATGAAATCTTTAGTTATAAGTTACCATTTTAAGTGGAAATAAAAATGGATCAGATGACCCTAGTGCCATATATTTATTACCGTAATCAATTGAACCAACGTTTCTTAATTTCTAGATTTTAAAAATCCACTTTTAACTAGTTCATGCAGTATTGTACAAATGCCCAAATCAAGTACTCCATATCCATTTGAGTGAAATTTAAAGTTCACCCGACCTGACTCTTAGCCTGTTTCATGTCTTCCATGTTTAAAGGCCTCGCTATAATTTCTTGTTCTTCCTTACGTTTATTGTTTGAAGCATCTTCAGAGCTTTGGCCTTCTGCTTCTCTTTGCTTCTTTTCCTAAAATATGATGCAACTTATATTTAGTTAGATCTTCAGATCATACCAAAGTTTGCATGGATAGAGATGTCAAACATAAGACAGTAGAAGTTGTTTAATAACTACCATGTCTTTCATTCTCTTCCTCATGGCCTCATGCTCTCCTACTCTAGTCCTATGTCCAATTATACTATCAACCTTAGCAGGCAGTGTGAACAGATCTCGGACATTCTTTTCATCCTCTCCAAATCATTTTGATGTGAATGATGGTTGACATTGAGACAGTAATGAAACTTGCACACCAGCATCATTTGCAATTGCCTTTGCTAGCATTTTATATTAGAAGCCCGCCTTTGAAAAGATCTGGCCTTCTAAGTTCTAAGGGGGAGAAGCATTACCAACTCTTAAAGTGATTCTCTGATCTCATCCAATGCACCAACATCTGCAAGTCTAACACCTATTTCATTTACAGTTGCAGGGATAAGCTATGGTCTTATGCGCTTCTCAAACTTGTTGTCAGGAACTTCCTGCAAGCTAGCAATTACTATATTTCAACACAAAAAAGGGGGAAAAGTAAAAGGAAATAAGTTTAGAATTTAGATCACACAGCTTCAGCTACTTGGCTAGTAAAATGTTGAGTTATTTAATGTCAGCTGGTATTAATTGTTTGAATTTGGGTGCTCAGATTTATTGATCACCATTTATATGCTCTGAATCAAATAAGTTTAAGAAGACAAGAAGCATAGACAAGTGCAAACAACAATTGTTCCATCATCTAAAAGAGGGTGACGCTCTAATCTGAAATATAGTGCAATGCTTAACCAGAAAACTAATATGAATGATAACAAATCAACAATAAGTGTTACGTGCACATAATAAGCACTAGGTAACATTTGTATAACAAAATAAACTCTCTTTTGATTGCAAAAAGTACAAATTAAAGTACGCTCTCAGATTCATTCTTTGATCTACTTCAGAAAAACATCACCCATTTATCAGGAAAGATGCATCACTCATGTCCTGCAGCTGCCCTGTTTCCAACCCAACAGATACTGATACTCAAAATGCAACAATCTATTTATAATATATAATTTCTGAGGTGCGCAACAATACGCTTACACTTCAATACTATATTTTTTCGCCACATGCTTAATTAGTAAGAATCATTAGAAGGTAAAAATAAATTAAAAAAAAAGAAAAGCTGAACCTATCATTTGTTAGGTGGCATAAACTGAACCGTTATATATTAATTATTATTAATTGTTACTTATTATCATTGATTATTATAGCTCCAGCAGGTGTTAGGAACATTTAATATGCATTGGCCAACATACAGAGATTGAAATTGAGTGGATGTATTACGTGAATGAGGGCTTGCATTCAACATTGCTAAACCCCAATGAGCAGTGCCATAAAGTCATTAGAAGTGGCTAACATACCCTGCTGCACGCAATAGATCAATGTAGAATTAAGCCTTGAAATAGTACCCCTTAGTCAGTGTTTGAATTTGTTGCAGTCATAACTGAGGATGTTGAAACTTGATTTGGCTTCAGAATCGGACATGAGAAAGAAGCTTGATGGTTTTACCATATTCAACAATGGGGAAACTGAGGATATGAAGGAAGCAAACGTGGGGAAAAGGGACCTGTAATCTTTAGAATCAGAGCTGAAGTATGATTTTCGAAAGAGTTTGGCATGGCATAGCGCCTTTTTCACAAGCTCTGGTATAATTAAGATTCCTACGGAAATGTATTCAATTGATTTTAATTCAGTTGTTGTATTCATGACTACATTCATCCTAAGGAATTCTAGAAGTAGAGGAGTTGTTCAATACTTCAAATTCATGGCACAGTGAGAATGGTTTTTCTTTTTTGTTTTCTCTCAATTGTTTTTCTATATAAAAAATTGGGTATTTTGCTACTTCCCCATTGCTGTTGGTAGTGTTTTATGTAACAAGCAATTATTAGTCCCCTATCTCATTAGTTAACACTCTATTTATCAAATAATGTAGACTCATTCTTCGTTTATGACTAAAATTAATTATAATATTATTACAACATACAAAAATGTTTACACAAAAAAATGACCTTTCTTGATCAATCAGGATCATCCCAAACCGTTGGGTCTAATAGTGATCCAATAGGTTACCTCCGTTAAGATTTAACATCAACCAGGAAGATGATTCACCTGCAAAAAACGGAGATATAAAGGTTAGTGGAATAAACTGATGCCTTACACGCATAGCTTTGAAGCAATCTCGCATATCATGGATTATGGACTCCTCTTGATTGTGGCATATGGGACAGAGAGGATTAGACGCAATCCCCATTCTCCATCCTCTCTGGTTAGTCATCAAGAACGACTTCCCTATCTTCCAAAGTAGATATCTCAATTCTCTCTGGGCCTTTCTAACACCAGATAGAGCTAAATAAAGGAGTCTTAGGTTGCGGAGTAGAGAAGGCAATATATTGGAATAAGCAGACCTCACTGGGAACACCCCATCATTGGCTCCCTTTCAAACAATACGACACTTGATTCACTCAGTATCCCAGGAACCGTATCCCACGGTGAAGTCACGAACAGACATAGATAAATCATGAGGGTCCAAATTGTTTAAAGCATCATTTAGCAGGATCCCGCCAGAACAACACCTCCATACCATCTCCAAGCCTCTATCTGGTATTGTTTTGAATGGTACTCCAAACTTCCTTAATACCTTGCCAGGGATTGGACCCTTCCTTCCTATTATTATTAATTAAGGGAATAATATCATCACCACAATCATATTTCTGCCTCACCACCCTCACCCAAAACTGGGATCGTTTAGTACAAAGCTACCATCCAATCTTACAAAGGAAGGCATCATTGACATGTCTAGCCATTCTAATCCCTAGACCTCCATCATACTTAGGTTGACAAACCTGGTCTCACGCTACTAAATGCATGTTCCTTCCTTCTTCTATGTCCCTCCCATAGAAAATTCCGGCACAACTTATCAGCTTATTCCTCACAAACACTTCTAGGAAGATAAACAAATTGCATAGTATAAGATGGTAAGGCTGAAAGAACAGATTTAGTTAGGGTGAGCCTACCAACAAAGGACAACATCTTCACCTTCCAGAAGCTTAACCTTCTCTTCATGTTAAAAATAACACACTGAGTTGTTGCTTTAGATACTCTCTCATGGTGAAGTTGGACCCCCAAATATTTCCCCAAGTCATCAGTGCGACTAAACCAAAGGGCATCACTAATCTGTTCCCGAGCATTCCAAACCACATTCTTAGAAAAGAAACACCTTGTCTTCTCATAGTTCACCTTCGCACCAAATTTATCACAAAAAATCTCCAAATAAGACTTGATCACCTCCACCTGGTCCATGGAGGTTTCCGCAAACATCACAAAATCATCAGCAAACACAAGATGAGAGACAACTTCGGCCCTCTCCTACCTGGTCTGATAGGTTTCCAAAATTGATGCTCCACAGCTAATTAATGTTAACGTAAAAGAATAAAGAGCAGAATATGAGAAATGCTTTTCTCTTTATGTTTTCATTCAGAATGTTGAGAGCCTTTGAATAGGCAAATTACAGAACTGAAAAACACTCCTAATAGCTAGGACATATATACTCCAAAATATGCTTAACATACTGGCATAATTCAGGACCAATAGTTTCCCACTGACTCTGATAGAAAAGAGCTTGGAACCCATCCTCCCCCAGAGCCTTGGAGCTACCAATACTGAATATAGCCTTCTTTACATACTCATCATCACGACCCAACTCCTCAACCTAGCACCTTCCAACCCGGGGAAAGACCCTTGTAAGCAGAAAGGCTCATAACTACCTTCTTGAAAGAGATCTTTATAGAAGGATACAATCATCTCCTGAATCTAAGAAATATCAGTTATCCACTCTCCACTGCTATTCTGAATTTTATGAATAAAGTTCAGTTGCCTTCTAATAACAGTGACTCCATGAAAATAGTTGGTGTTTCTATCCCCAAATTTCATCCATCTGCAACGGAACTTCTAAAACCAGAAACTCTTCTTGGAACAGAGTATTATGTAATTCTTCCCAGAGCTCAGCTTGAAGAAAACATAAAATAAAAAAGAGTCTGTGCAAATAATTACTCTTAAAAGTATTGACAAGAGAGCCTTTAATTTTCTAATTTTCTATAATTAAAATTTAAATAAAATATGTTTGTAAAATAGTATTTTATATTATCGTTAAATCACAATTTAACATATATCTTAGAATGGGAAGAGTGTGAATAGTGGACATGAGAAATGTTATCAACATATTTTTTATGATGGTACTTCTTTTAGCATATTTTTTTATTGTTGATTAAAATTTATTGAAAAATTATAAAATTATAAATAAATTTTATTAAGTAAGACGTGAAATTTATAATTTTTATTAATTTTTAATTAATTTCAGCTAATAATAAATGGCGTGTTAAAAAATAATAAAAGGTATATTATTAGCATATCTGTAGTGAACCTGAATCTTAGTTTTAAATTAAAATCCATTCAAGTATGCAATAGTGTAGAAATGGTCCTGTTTGACTGAAGACCTCCGATCAATTCTTCATAATTTGTCTAGTGGTTGTGTTGCACACTCGTTACAAGAATTGGATTTGTCACATAATCAAATCACAGGCTCATTCCCTGACCTTTCAGTATTCTCATCTTTAAAAACATTGGATCTTTCTGAAAATCTATTGAGTGGGAAGATACCTGAAGGCAGCAGATTTCCATCTCAATTGGAGTTATTGTCAATTAGATCAAACTCTTTAGAAGGTGGATAAAAAAAATCATTTCAAAATGCAAGTACTTTACGCTCACTGGATCTGTCCAAACAATTTGAGTGAAAAGCTTCAAATAATAATCCATCACTTGTCAAAATATGCTCGCTCCTCATTGCAAGAATTAGAGATCTAAGCATGAATCATATCAGCGGCACTCTGCCCAACATGCTATCCATGTTCCCATCTTTAAAAAGATTATACCTTGATAGTAACAAGCTAAATGGGACAATTTCTGAAGTTCGATTTCCAACTGGCCTAGTGGAACTACATTTGAGTTCAAGCTCTTTGAAAAGTGTGATCAGTGACTCGCATTTTGCTAATATGTCTAGGTTAAACAAATTGGGATTATCTGATAACTCATTGACCTTGGCCTTTACACAAAATTGGGTACCACATTTTCAGTTGCTCTCCATAAGATTGAGATGTTGCAAGCTAGGTTCAACATTTCCCAAATGGTTGCAAACACAAAACGACTTTAGCTATATTGACAATTCAAATGGTGGAATATTACATATTGTTCCCAAGTGGAATTTTTGCTAAAGTAGCATTACAAGAGTGGATTGGAATGAATAGTCATACAACAATCTACAAGGTATGATTCCAAATTTTTCAGTAAAGAATCATTATAGTGCCCTAACTCTTGGATCAAATCAATTTGAAAGGCCTGTTACACCATTTCTTCGAGGTTCAGTGTATCTTGTATCTTGTCCATGGTTAAAACCAACCAAATTTTTAAGCTGATGGAAGTGTATGTATAAGCTTCTATTCAATTATTGTTGCTTTATACTGTTTATCCATCAGTACATTTGAGACGAAAGTGCCACATAGTAAAGTTTGTGTTAATCAAATAGAAAACTCGTGACCCCTTGGATTGTCCTGATTTCGAAATTGATTTGTTTTTCTCATTTACTCATTCAACCTTAATTTTGTTATTATTATTTAAATTTGTCTGAAATATTATTTTTTCCAGATTAATTCACCCTACTTTAGAAGGTTTTCTTATGCTCTGTTCACTGTCCTCCTCTGGCTCTTTTTTTTTTCCCTCCTGCTTTATATTTGCTTGTAAATTACTTTTTTCCTTTAGTGATTTACTGATATATTTTATATGATTTCTCTTTCTATTTAAATTTGGTTGTAAAATTAAATTATCTAACATTCAATATCTTATGTGATATTTAGTTGTACTTTTAATTGCAGTAAAAAAAAGTATACTTTTAATTCCTTAGTGTGTAGTTTTAGTTTAAATATATTAATTTAGTCCCTTAAAAATGCAAGTTTTTTTTGTTTAACTTAATGTGATGACTGGAATCTTGTAAAAATTCCACATTTATTTTTCATTTTCTTTATAAAAATTACCACATTTATTGTTTTACCTAAGGCGATGACTGCAATCTTGTAATTCTAGGTCTTTTTGTTTTATTCCTACAAAATCATATAAGGATCCATGATCGCCATGTCACTTAATAAAATTTTCCACATCTATTTTTCTTTCTTTTACGGAATGCGATGACTGCAATATTTTACAATTCTTTCTTTGTTTGGCAAAAAAAAATCTATGTTATTTTTTTAATAAAAAATTACGAATTAGGGGTCTTTTTGAAACATTACCAATCTGTGGTGGGGTAACACGCCTAAAATAGACGTGACTCATTCCGTCGCTAACATTTTTTGCAACAGAATATTCTGGTGTAAAAAGTGTTAGCGACTGAAATAGAGACCGATTTTTAAAAAATTGACAATTTTTATTTTTTTAAATTGTAAATAATTTTTTAATATAGAAAGCATTTTAAATAAAATATTATATTAAAAATTAGTTATATAAAAAATCTAAAAAATATTAAACAAAACCATATAAAAATTTAGAAATTATATTAAATAAAATAATATTAAAAAATATAGAAAATATATTAAATAAAATAATATAAAATTAAAAATATACTAAATAAAGGTCTAAGTATACTTTAAAATTAGATAAAAATAACAATTAATAATATTAAATAACAATTTATAAAAGCAACTTTCGTTTTTGGATAATTATTATATTAATTTTTTTGCTTTAATAAATTGATTAAGTTAATCGTTAAAGAAAAAATATTGACTGTTAAGTAATGTGACGTGTTATCACTGTGGCTAATAAATATTATTGGTAACTGGATATTTAAATTAAATAAAATTTATTTATTTTGTAATCATAAAAAAAAGAATAGCATTAAATATGTGTATAAACTTCGAACGGTCATAACTTTTGATAGAAATGTCTGATTGAGATGTACAATATGTCAAAATGCTCGAAATTAAGATAAGTAATTAAAAAAATAGCATTAAATTAACTAATTAAATAATTAAAAAGGTAGAAAAACAAGAAAATTTTTGGATGATTGAAGATGAAATCCTAATTTTGAGGTACTTAGAGGCAGTTTTTTGGAAAAAAAAGAGTGGACCAAATCCCCTTTGGGATTTGGCCAGGTCTTCTCCTCTCAATTTCAAGTGTTTTGCCACCGATTTTATCTCAATCGGACATTCCAGTCAAAAGTTATGACCTTCCGAAGTTTATATACACATCACTTCATGTATGCATGACATGTGTCACCACGGGGTGAAACACGCCCAATTTGGGTGTGACTACCCCCCTAGTCATGCCTAATCTGGGCATGACTGGGCGTGTTACCCCACCCCAGATTCGTAATATGTTTCCAAAAAGTCCCAAATTCGTAATTTTTTTATTAAAAAAATAATATTTTAGTTTTTTTGCCTTCTTTGTTTTGTTCCAACAAAGTCATATAAGGGCTACATTACTTTATAAAATTTTCTACATTATTTGTTTTATGTGATATGATTGGAGTGGCTTTTCGGCTTCTAAGTCTTTCTTCAATTTGTTCCAGCAAAGTCATATAAGGCCATTCCATTTCATAAAAATTTACAATTATCTGTTTTCAAAGGCCACAGCCAATAAATTTATTCAAGATCTAGAGGAAGATGTTCACAAAACATTTAGAAAAGCAAACAAAATTCTTTCCATACATATATATATATATATATGTATATATGTATGTATGTATAAAGATTAAAATATTAGCAACAATGCACTTTAATGACTGATGATGGCCAGAGACACTACTGCAGGAAGGATCCGCTTCTAGAAGTAATCTATTGCATCTGGTCAAAATAATTGGTTCAATCATAACTACTGCAATGACTTCTCCACGGGAGAACTGGTCATGAATAAAAAAAGTGACGGGAAATTTGAAGGAAACATGATAGCTAGAAGATATTATTCGAGAGTTGGCCTACTCATGAGAGTTTCACCCCACATCAACTTGAACCTCCTTCTCTATACAAATCATTCCACTACTTAAACTTGCAGCTACCTGCATTTAATCAGATATCCGCAAGTTCATGTACATGGGAAAATATATTCTATTGAAAATAACACACTTTCCTTACTCCACTAGTGTGACATTGTTTGTATGAAATCCTCAGTTACAAGTTACCATTTTAAGTGAAAATATAAACGGATCAGATGACCCTGGTGCCATATATCTATTACAGTATTCAATTGAACCAACGTTTTTAATTTCTAGATTTTAACAAATCCACTTTTACAAATGCCCAAATCAGGTACTCCATAGCCATTTGAGTGGAATTTTAAGTTCACCCTACCTGACTCTTAGCATGTCTCATGTATTCCATGTTTAAAGGTCTCAGAGTAATTTCTTGTTCTTCCTTATATTTATTGTTTGAAGAATCTTCAGAGGTTTGGCTTCTGCTTCTCTTTTCTTCTTTTCCTAATATATGATGCAATTGATATTTAATTAGATCTTCAGCTCATACCAAAGTTTGCATGGATAGAGAAGTTGAACTTAAAATAGTAGTTGTATAATAACTACCATGCCCTTCATTCTCTCCTGCTGTATTAGCTCCCTAACAGGTCGATAAGCCGCAGTGATGCACAACTTCTGCTCACAGAAATTAACATCAACAGATTTTCTCCAAAAAAATAAAACCAGTAAATCGCCACCAAATTCACCTTAAGATCACTTCCAGTATATCCTTCTGTCATGGTTGTCATGTTTTTCTTTAGCCTAAAGAGTCTTCAAGATCATTTCCCTGTTCTCAACAGATGGAAGACCAACCAAGATTCTGCACAACAATAAAAAGGTAAAAGAGTTATAAATCAGAAGTTACAAGAGCATATCCCTGTGTCCTGAATTCATTTTTAATCTTCCTCGTGGCCTCATGCTCTCCTACTCTAGTCCTCTCTCCAAGCATGTTGTGGTTATGGAGGTGCGCTTCTCCGCTCCACCAAACAGCAAACAGCAGGGAGTCACAGACTCAACCCTCAATCAATCAAACAGTAAAATATGTGCGGAAACGTGAATAAACAAATGCGAGGAAGAGCAGG
>QARZ01039623.1:0-29386 GCA_013407115.1 Glycine latifolia
AAAAATTAAATAAATAAAAAATTTAATTACAATATTGAACTTCTCAATAAAATAATATATATATTCATATTGAAACTTTAAATTCACATTGAAATAATTAATTACCACATTCTTTAGCAAATCTTTAGAATCTTAAACTCTTTCTGGTCCTCCATAAATGAGCAGCTTTTCATTCTAATTCTAGCTTGATTGCAATATGAAGATAGAAATATCAAGAGGCATTATTTTCCTATTTAAAGATAGGGAGGTTGATACAGGACTATCCAAAGAGTATGAAGTTCTAGAAGTACTCCATAAATTGAAGGTTCCAATGACAATGTCTAAAATCAAGCTTCTACAAAAAGAGATGACCATGGCTGGACTATTTAACAAGGGCAAGGATGGAGGAAGACACAAAGAGCTTTTGGAGCACCTTGAAGATTGTAGGAGAGCTCTCTTAGCTCGAATATCACGCTTAGCGCAATTTCTTTCGTAGTTTTCGTAATTTTCCTAGTTTTCATAATTTTCGTATTGTCGTAATTTAGTAATCTCTTATTTGTGTAATGGACCTCAATATGGAATTTAATAGGCCTAAACTATGTGTTTTTAGGTTTTATTAGAGGCTTAACTCTATAAGTACTCAGGCATTGCTATTTTTGAATAACTTTTTATTGAATAAAAATAATCATTTGCTTGAATTGAGAGCTTAGCCTCTTCTTGATTCTTGGCTAAATCCAAATTGATTCTTATCAAGGAAGTTTTCCTTTGTGGCAAATCCTCCTCAACTTATCGTTCCAATACGGATCTTGGCGTTATTCATTATCATCTTCATTATCTTCCCCACCTTTTATCTGTAAGTTCTACTATCTATCATTGGTATCTTGAAATTGGCCTCTGGAAATGATCCAATCCAAGCATTCATGCATTGGTAGCCATCATATGGTAATCAGAGCTAGAATCCAGACAACAATTCGAAAAGATTTCTATCAATTTAGGTGCAATTTTCGTTCTCTTTATTAAAAAAATTTCCAAAAAAATGAAAAAAAGGGAAAAAAATTCAGATTTGAATATCTTATCTTTTCATTGAATTATCCTATCTTATACTATCTTTTCGTTGAATTATCCTATCTTTTTGTTGAATTATCCTTTTTTTTTTGTCTTCAAATGATATTCAAAAAATTTTGGTACCAAAAGGCAAAATACGAAGGACTAAAGAGCAAATATTAAAAAAATAGTTTGGGGTCAAAATGAAAATATCAAAAAATATGAGGACCCAAATATAAAAAAAGAAAAAAAGAAGTTATAGTCCAAATTTTACAGCTCCTTTTGGTGTATTCTTATTATTATTTTCTAGTATTTTCTTTTTGCATAATTGCAGTGGTTTATACTTAGCCATATTTTTTTCCTATTTGTCTTGTTTGACATTCCTTTTGAGTTATACTTTCTTTGTTTAGCTTTTATTGTTTCTCTTCTAAATTTCCAAGGTTTTGTCTTAGAGTTTTCTTTCTTTGACCTCTTAAGTTGAGTTTGGATTTGTTTCATCTTTCACTTTGGTTACTCCTTGAATTGAAATCCTTGGTTGATTTCAAGGGCTGAAGAAGAGTTGGTGAGTGGAAAAAGACAAGAGTGAACCTTATAGAAAAAGTCTTACAAGAGTAAAACACGAGTGTTGAAGAGTGTAAACACTTAGTGAGTGGTAAGGTCCATATTTTATTTATTTTACTAACATTTTCTTGTAGCAATGGTGTCCGAAAGTGACAGTGATCCACCTTCCCCTAGAACCGCTAAGCTAATGGCTTCATTGGATAAGTTTCAAAGAAATGTTGAAAAGAGGATGGAGACAGATTTGATGAGAATGCAAGACATAGAAAGAATGAGACATCATAGGTTACCTCATTCTTCTCAAGGGAGTGATGATGGATATGAAGATGGTAAAACACATAGGCATTAGAGGAATAGGGATGGCATGGATGATGTGAAGGTCAAACTGCCAAGTTCCTAGTACTTATGACCCAGAGGCTTACCTTGATTGGGAGATGAAAGTCGACCAAGTTTTCGATTGTCACAATTTTAGTGAACAAAAGAAAATGAAGTTGGCTAGCTTAGAATTTGAGGGATATGTCATGGCGTGGTGGAATCAAGTGGAAATGGAGAGGCAAAGATTGATAAGACATCAATCGGACACATGGTTGATAATGAAAGGAATCATGAGGGATAGATTTGTCCCACCTAAATATATAAGGAATTTTCATAAAAAATTACAAAGACTCTATCAAGGAAGTAAAAGTGTTGATGATTATTACAAGGAGATAGAGATTTCTTTGATGAGAGCAAACATTGAAGAGACTAATGAGGCTACAATGGCTAGATTTTTGAATGGTCTGAATAGGGACATTCAAGATGTTGTAGAGATTCAAAGCTACAACACCCTGGATGAACTTATACATAGGGCTGTGAAAGTGGAGCAACAATTGAAGAGAAAACAAGTCTACAAGAAGTCTTTATATGGTTATTCATCTTGGAAGGATAAGGACACTTCCAAGGAGGGTTCTTCTTCACAACATATTGAAAGGAAGTCTTCAAGAGGTAATCCTACTTTTCCTACTTAACCCCCTTCCAATAAATCGAGTTCAATTAAATGTTTTAAGTGTTTGGGTAAGGGTCATATTGCATCCCAATGTCCAAACAGAAGGACCATGATTGTGTTGGAGAATGGAAAGGTGGATAGTGGGTCATCTAAAAGCTCTCATAGTTCCTCTAGTGAAGGGGAGGATGATGGTTTTCTTCAACCGGAAGAGAGAGATCTTTTGATGGTAAGAAGACTCATGGGAAGCTTGTGCAAAGATCAAGATGATACACAAAGAGAAAATATTTTTCATTCTAGATGCTTGGTGAATGGAAGGTTTATTCTCTTATCATTGATGGAGGAAGTTGTACAAATGTTGCAAGCACTAGATTAGTGGAGATGCTTGGTTTAAAAACTACCCCTCATCCTAAGCCTTATAAATTGCAATGGTTGAGTGACAATGGTGAGTTGGTTGTGGATAAGCAAGTGTTGCTTACATTCTCCATGGGAAAATATGTTGATGAAGTGCTTTGTGATATGGTTCCCATGGAAGCTGGCCATGTGTTTGCTTGGTAGACCGTGGCAATATGATTGAGATGTTATCCATAATGGGGTCACCAATCAATATTCTTTCTTACATAAAGGTAAAAAGGTAGTTTTCTCACCTTTGTCTCCAAGTGAGGTGTGTGAGTGATGAAATGGCTGAACCCATAGCCATTAGCTTTCCCAAATCTACCTTGCAATAGAACCCACTCTTCAAGCAAACTTCAAGAACACACAAATTTCCAGCACTTCTTGTGAATTGTGGTTATTTAGAGGTTTATAATTGCAGAAATGGAAGATGGAAGAAAGGTTAGGGATGAAGGTGAAGACACCATGGAGAAGCTCTCCAATAAGTCTAGGAAGAATCACCACAATAGCATTGGGAAGCCCTTCATAAGACTCAAGAAGTTCTTGAACAAGAACAAAAGAGAAACTCTCACAACAATTTTCAGAATTATATTTAATGAACCAAAGTTAGTTACATTCAGTTTTGACACCTTATATAGGCCCCAAAATTACAAGCTAAATGTCACTAAATGTAAGAAAAATGCAAATTGAAATGAAGCCCAAATGAAGCTTGGGGTGCAAGCTTCCCTAAAGTGACTCTTGGCTGCCCCAACATGTGCAGTGCAGTTTTTATGTTGAAGTAATCAATTAATTCGCACTTGTAATCGATTAAAACAGAGTTATTTACCATTTTTAGGCTTATATAATCAATTACAACTCTCTAGTAATCGATTAAAGCAGACAAGTCTTATTTTTTTAATTTCCTGATGCTTATGTAATCGATTACAGGTATCTGGTAATCGATTAAAGGTATCAAAAACTATTTTACAAGATGCATTTAATCTATTACATGAATCTAGTAATCTATTAAAATAGACAACACTTCTTTTGTGTTTCCATTGAGTTGGTGTGCTTCTTCATGCTTTTCCAAGAGATACAAGTTAGCTTGGATGTGGTCTTGAAGTGCTTGAGTCCTAGCTCTTTTCATTGGTCCTTTAAAGCTCACCAAAGGAAGTGCTTCAAGCTCTCCTTCTAGACCTTTACCTTGTCTTGGACCTCCATCATCCCCTCCTTCTTGAGAGAAACTTGTCCACCAGTTTGCCTCCTCACTTGTACCTACATCATACAGAGAAAGAGATTGTCTACTTGTGCTTATATCTCTTTTGCTTCCATGGAGGAAGTTTCACCACTTCCTTGAAGAAGAGATTGTCTACTTCACAACCTTCATCACTCTTGTGACAAGGAATGAAGTATGCCTTCTTTGAGAATCTATCAACAACAACAAAGTTAGAATCCTTTCCCCTCTTGGATCTTGGAAGACCAAGCATAAAATCCTTAGAAATGTCAACCCAAAGGGAGTTAGGAATAGGCAAAGGTGTATATAAACCATGAGGCATTATTCTAGATTTAGTTGTATGACAAGTAATATATTGAGATACAAGCTTATGCAAATTGTGCCTCATTTTTGGCCAAAAAATTTGTTTATGTAAAGTAGCCAAAGTTTGACCTATACCAAAGTGTCCCATGAAATTGTTCCCATGAGCTTCTCTCATGAAAAGTTCTCTCAAAGAGCTTTTATGAACACATAATTTCTTTTCCTTTTCAACATGTAAACAAAGAGAGTTAGAAACCATATAATGAAGAGGTTGTCTTGCTAATAACACTCTTGACATCTTTTTCTCTCAAGAAAAAACTCTCTTTAATCTCATGAATTCTTTTGCTCTCATTTTCTTCTACTTTTCTTTTCTTCTCACTAATTTTTCTCTTTGGAAGCTCACTTTCTTTGCCTTTTTTGTGCAGAATTTTTTGTCAAGTGCAGTATTTTTTTTCAACTCCTCAATTCTCCTTTCTTTCATCTTTATTTGATCCTCACACACTTGTCTAGGAGTCAAAGGCCTCAAAATAATTTTCTTGCCTAGGTGCTCAAACTCAAAAGTGTTCTCCATACCATTGTGTATCACTTTTCTATCATATTGTCATGGCCTATCAAGAAGGATATGACCAGCCTCCATTGGAACAATATCACAAAGAACATTATCATGATAAGCATTAATAGAAAAAGGAATGAGAACTTGAGAATTTACCACCACTTCTCCACTTTCACTAAGCCATTGTAGCTTGTAAGGCTTTGGATGCTTTTTGGTTGGCAAGTGTAATTTCTCCACAAGTCTTGTACTAGCCACATTGGTGCAGCTCCCACCATCAATGATAAGTGAGCATACCTTATCTTTAACCAAGTACCTTGTGTGAAAAATATTTTCTCTTTGAGTCTCCTCTTTTTCTAGACAAAAATTGCTCAACATTCTCCTTACCATCAAGATATCTCTCTCTTTGGCCTCCACTAGTGTGAGTTCTTTTTCTTCTTCACTTGAAGAACTATTTGAGTCACTTGAAGACTCACTCTTTATGCCTCCATCCTCAAGCAAAATCATAGTTCTCTTGTTAGGACATTGAGAAGCAATGTAACCCTTGCCAAGACAATTAAAACACTTGATATTGCTTGATCTTTTTGGAGTTGTATCCCCAATTTTTTTGCTTGAGCTCTCCACCTTTTCTTCTTTATTTTTCACAGGAGAAACCTCTATTTTAGGTTTGTCCTTCCAGCTGGAAGTTGCAGCCCCATTGGAGAATTTGGAAGATTTTCTCCTCTTTAGTTGTTGTTCCACCCTTTGAGCTTTGTGGACTAGCTTCTCAATTGTTGCATATGAATGTAGCTCCATCACATCTTGAATTTTTCTATTCAATCCATGAAGGAACCTAGCCATTGTTGCTTCTTGGACCTCCACAATTTCAGCCCTTATCATCATCAATTCCATTTCCTTATAGTATTCATCAACACTTCTGTAGCCTTGGAAATGTCTTTGAAGCTTGTTGTGGACTTCTCTAGCATAATAAGTTGGAACAAATCTTCCTCTTAAACATGCCTTCAAGTCATCCCAAGAATTTACTCTTTGTCTCCCCATCCTCCCTATATCCACTTGAATTTGGTTCCACCATATCAAAGCATAACCCCCAAATTCTAGAGTTGCTAAAGTAACTTTCTTTTCTTCATCAAATTGTTGCCATGAGAAAATTTGTTCTACTTTCATCTCCCACTCAAAGTACTCTTCGGGATCATTATTGTTAGATTCAAAGATGATGGAAGCAAATGTGTTTTGATATTTTACATCCCCACTCAATATGATGGCATTTGTAATTTTGTTTAAAGCTTGGCTCATGAGATAAAACCTTATAATCCTCATTAGCTGCTGATTATTCATGCATCCACACATTCATTTAAAAGGAATTAATCAAGTAGTAATAAGCAAATTTATAGAATTTCATAAAGGCATTTAGAAATTGCATAAAATATTTTTTTCACTGATTTAATCGATTACCACTGGTTCGTAATCGATTAATAAGCTTTACATAGAATTAGGAATTTACTGGAATAATCGATTATCTTGGGAAATAATCGATTACAGAAGCTTCTGCATAATGGTACACAATATATTCATCTGAGTTAATCAATTACCATATGTTTGTAATCGATTATATATGCATTGTTAAGTTTTAGACGTATTCTGGCTTAATAGATTAATTGGGTACTTAATCGATTACTTGAGTGCATTGTAAAACTATGTTTTTCTGGCTTAATCGATTACATGGTGATATAATCAATTATTCTATTCGTTTCAGATTTCCAGATTTCTGATGAACAATCTAATCGATTATATGGGTAAAATAATTGATTATTATAAGTAAAATAATCGATTATTGTGACGAATTAATCGATTACAGTTGGTTGAAACAATTTTTTTTTTATAAATAAGAAAGCTAAGTCTGAATGAGAAATAAGAAAAAAAAAGAGATATTTGTGAATACCCTTTTAGTATATATTCTCTAAGAGCTTTCAAGTGTTCAAAGTATGAATTCAGTGAGATAATCAAATGTGTTAAGATCTACTTGTGTGTTGAACCTTAATACTCATTGTGTGTGAACATCTATTCAAGCTAGTGCTTAAAGAAGTGTCAAGAAAGCATGGTAGTCATCATCTCAGGTTGATTGAATCATTCATATCATTGTAGTTGCTGAGGAGTATGAGGTGATATCTTTCTTGAACCTAAAGCTTGTGTTGTTTTGATATTTTGTTGTGTTTGTGTTGTATTTCCATATAACATTTGGGTTCTTTAAAGCTTTTCTAGAAAGGGGTTTCTAGGGGAAGAGCAGAGAAGGGATCTCTGGTTCTTGGTCTTTTGAAAAGTCTATAGGAAGTAGATTTTGAATTTTACCTAGGGTAGGTAAGAGAGATCATTTTTGTAAGCTTGTAATGAACAGATATTTGTTATAGTGGAACTCTAACCTAGATTGGGTTGGAAGAAGAAAACTGGATGTAGCCTCCGGGGTTAAGAGGTGAACCAGTATAAATCTTGTGTGCATTTATATTTCAGTTTATGTTTCATTGAATTCTTAAAGTATAGAATTGTTCATCATATAAATTTGGTTACTGCACAAGAGTAGTTTGATTGATGAAGTAATTTGATTTCTAAATTGGTTTTAAATAGATACGATCATTTTGAAGTCTTCCGCTGTTACATATTTTGAAAGGAAATTTTAAAACTCTGAGGTAAAACCAATTCACCCCCCCCCCCCCCTTCTTGGTTTATTTGCATAAGTGTTCATTGTATTTTCAATTATTACCAAAGAATTTTGGAATTTTTATTTTCACTCCATTCAATCCTCCATTCCTGCCTTCTCTTTCTTCTCTTCTCACCCTCTAATCTTCATCATCTCTATTTTTGCTCCTAGGATTATGCCTCCTATGATTTCTCTTCTTTCATTATTTTCTCTCTAATCCTCCTTCTCACTCCTCCAATCATAATAATTTACTCCATGAGAAGAAGCATACTCACTCAACCTCCTACTACTATGAGCCTCTCCATCCACACTACCCATGGGATTACTCCTTCTTTGGGTCTCCCTTTGTAGCTCCTCAAATTTTGCATCTATTTTGGTTTGCAAGTCTTTCATTTGTTTTGTCATGGCTTTCATCAACCTAGAGGTCCTAGGTGACAAAGCCTTTCCTCCACTTGAACTCATCCTTCAAAAAATTGGTTAGCAAAAACACAAGTATATAAGGAAATTCTCACCACTCTCTAAGTGTTTGTCACTCACACTTAATCTAGGCTTTTTCTATAATGTTCTCTTTTGCCTTTTTCCACTCTTATTCCTCTCTATAGTTCTTAAGCAAAAACTTCTAATCAAATCAAGCCTCTTTACTATAGTGAAATAGGAAATGATTCTAGGCTAGACTTAAGAGTCCAAAGAACAAGAAAACTCTAAGACAAAACCTTGAAAATTTTAAGAGACAGGCAACAAAGCAAAATTTAGAAAAGCACAACTCAAATTGGAATTTAATGAGACAACTCAAGGTATACTATGGCTGTACCAAACTGCACAAGGAGGATCTGCCAAGTAAATTCAATTGCTAGAAGCCAAATTCCATCAAATTTGCATGTCATACAAGTTCACTTGATTTTGTTGTTCAAAGGAAATTTTGGAACTTGTAATTTTGTAACTTTGCTTCTAAATTCTGTTTTTCTTTCACTTTTTCCAGCCACTAATTCATAATTTCTTTGGCTGTACCAATATGATATCACTTGATGTATTTTTCTTTTGCTTTTGATTGTTTCTTTCACAAAATATTTTTTTTCAACTTTTGTTTTTCTTTTAAACAATTTCAAAAATTCTTAAAGAAATTCAAAATGAATCACTAAAATATGATGTATAACAATTGTAAAATATGCTTCTAACAACTCAATTCAGTTTACGCATGAGAGTAGAATCAAAACAAGTGGTCATACAACACAAAAACACTATAAACAAAAGTTGACAAGAATCAAAGCTAGAAAATCAGAAAAAATATCAAGAACACATGAAGAACATAAGAACATGAAATCACATAGAACTTGAAGAAAACACTAAGGTTTTGTGGCTGAACACACAACAAGCCCACACCACCAAGAATCAAAGGAAAACAACAAGAAACAAGGAATTGAAATGGATTTTCGTTTTTGGATTTGATGCTGAATTTTACCTTTGAAGAAGTTCTAAAACTAAACTTGCAGAAGAATTCCACAAGGATTAGGTTCTAGATACCACATGATGTAATGCTGAACCCATGGCCATTAACTTTCCCAAATCTACCTTGCAATAGAACCCACTCTTCAAGCAAACTTCAAGAACACACAAATTTCCAGCACTTCTTGTGAATTGGGGTTGTTTAGAGGTTTATAATTGCAGAAATGGAAGATGGAAGAAAGGTTAGGGATGAAGGTGAAGACACCATGGAGAAGCTCTCTAATAAGTTTAGGAAGAATCAGCACAATAGCATTGGGAAGCCAATGATAAGACTCAAGAAGTTCTTGAACAAGAACAAGAGAGAAACTCTCACAATAATTTTCAGAATTGTATTTAATGAACCAAAGTTAGTTACATTCAGTTTTGGCACCTTATATCGACCACACAGTTAAAACCTAAATGTCATTAAATGTAAGAAAAATGCAAATTGAAATGAAGCCCAAATGAAGCTTGGGGTGCAAGCTTCCCTAAAGTGACTCTTGGCTGCCCCAACATGTGCAGTGCAGTTTTTATGCTGAAGTAATCGACTAATTCGCACTTGTAATCGATTAAAACAGAGTTATTTACCATTTTCAGACTTATATAATCGATTACAACTATCTAGTAATCGATTAAAGCAGACAAGTCTTTTTTTTTTTAATTTCCTGATGCTTATGTAATCGATTACAGGTATCTGGTAATCGATTAAAGGTATCAAAAACTATTTTACAAGATGCTTTTAATCTATTATAGGAATCTGGTAATCCATTAAAATAGACAGCACTTCTTTTGTGTTTCCATTAAATTGGTGTGCTTCTTCATGCTTTTCTAAGAGATACAAGTTAGCTTGGATGTGGTCTTGAAGTGCTTGAGTCCTAGCTCTTTTCATTGGTCCTTTAAAGCTCACCAAAGGAAGTGCTTCAAGCTCTCCTTCTAGACCTTTAGCTTGTCTTGGACCTCCATCAATGAGGATCAAATAAAAATGAGATTGAAAAGAGAAAAATAAAATAGTCTTTTGAGAGGGAAAAGTCGAAAAGAAAAAGATGGCAAAAAGAGTGACAAAAATAACAAAACAAAATAAAAAAAGAGTGAAAAACAATTGGTGATAAAATCGGGTTTGTTCATCAAACCTAAGGAGTTCAAAAGAGTGATGCTAGCTTGACAACAAATGTATTTACTCATTCCAAATTATATGTTCTTGTCTTATAGTGCCCTTGAGTTGCCTCAAGGTTTTGATACACTTGTCAAGGAGTTTGAGGATGTCCTTCCACAAGCTATACCCAACGGCTTGCCTCTTTTAAGAGGAATTGAGCATCAAATTGATCTTGTTCCGGGAGCTCACATCCTAATAGGGCTGCCTATAGGAGTAATCCGGAAGAGACCAAGGAGATTCAAAAGCAAGTTGAAGAGTTGATGCAAAAAGGATGGGTTAAGGAAAGCTTGAGCCCATGTACAATGTTGTTCATCCTACTCCCTAATAAAGATAGCACGTGGAGGATGTGCATGGATTGTAGACCCATCACCGTAAGGTTTCGACATCCTAATCCTAGACTTGATGATAGGGTAACCAACTCTACCACTTCTTTTTCTCCTTTTGAGGTCGTTTATGGTTTTAACTCATTATTCCTTGTTGATTTAATCTCCTCCTTACCTAATTATTCTTCTATTTTGAGTGAAAATGGGATTTCTAGAGCCACTTTTGTTAGGAATCTCCATGGAAGAGTGCGAAATCAAATTGAGAGGAAGATGGAGCAATATTGCATGACATGCAAATAAGGGGAGAAAGACCATGATATTTGATCCCGAAGATTGGGTTTGGGTACATTTAAGGAAGGATAGGTTTCCTTTCCAAAGGAAATCTAAAATCCAACCTAGGGGTGATGGTCCTTTCAAGATCCCTGAGAGGATTAGTGACAATGCCTACAGGATTGACTTGCCAAGTGAGTATGGGGTGAGTTCTAGTTTTACTGTCACTGATCTTTTTTCTTATGATAAAGGTGTTTTGAATGCAAATTCGAGGACGGATTCTTTTCAAGAAGGAAGGGATGATAGAGGACTATCCAAAGAGCATGAAGTTCTAGAAGCACTCCATAAATTGAAGGTTCCAATGACAATGTCCAAAACCAAGCTTCTACAAAAAGAGATGACCAAGAGAATCATGCTAGACTATTTAACAAGGGCAAGGATGGAGGAAGACACAAGGAGTTTTTGGGGCACCTTGAAGATTGTAGGAGAGCTCTCCTAGCTCGAATATCATGCTTAGCGTAATTCCTTTCGTAGCTTTCATAATTTTCCTAGTTTTCATAATTTTTGTATTTTCGTAATTTAGTAATTTCTTATTTATGTAATGGGCCTAAATGTGGACTTTAATAGGCCCAAACTATGCGTTTTTAGGTTTTATTAGAGACTTAACTCTATTAGTACTCAAACATTGCTATTTTTGAATAACTTTTGATTGAATAAAAATAAGCATTTACTTGAATTGAGAGCTTAGCCTCTTCTTGGTTCTTGGCTAAACCTAAATTGATTCTTATCAAGGAAGCTTTCCTTTGTGGCGAATCCTCCCCAACTTATCATTCCAATACGGACCGTGGCGTTATTCATTACCATCTTCTTTAT
This sequence comes from Glycine latifolia, assembly GCA_013407115.1. Taxonomy (NCBI): domain Eukaryota; kingdom Viridiplantae; phylum Streptophyta; class Magnoliopsida; order Fabales; family Fabaceae; genus Glycine; species Glycine latifolia. The sequence continues at coordinate 11,813 of QARZ01039623.1, forward strand.
CTTCCCTACCTTTTATCTGTAAGTTCTACTATCAATCATTGGTATCTTGAAATTGGCCTGAAGAAACGATCAAATCCAAGCATTCATGCCTTGGTAGTCATCAGAGGTTGTATTTCTCATTTCTTTTGTTCAAGAGGTAATCTTCATGCAAGTTTATTATTCCATGGTAATGATCATGTGTCCTCTACAGTTTTAAGAGACGCAGTTTTTATCTTGATGCATGGAAAAATGATACTGTAACAACTTATGAAATAAGTATCAAACAACCTTATTTGTTACACGGCAAATCACTACTTGAAAACAGACTTTTAAAATCGATTTTTATGGACTTTCAACATTGGTTATGAACCGATGTTAAAACTACCATCGTTAAAAATATCATTTTTAACATCGTTATGAAAACTGATGTTGAAATCTACTATACAACATCAATTCTTATCAAAATCGATGTGGTATAGTAAGAAATATACAAAAAAGGTCAAAATCAATGTTGTATGGTGCATTAAAACATCAATTTTCATAGAACCGATGTTGTTTTGCTGTTATACAACATTGGTTTTTGTTAGAACTGATGTTGTATGTTGCATTACAACATCAATTTTGGCAGAACTGATGTTTTTTTGCTAGTAAACAACTTTGGTTTTGGTAAAAAAAATGATGTTGTATGATGCATTACAACATTGGTTCTGCTAGAATCGATCTTATTTTTGCATTTTTTAATATTTTGTCTATTTTGTTAATATTACCTAAGCCTGCAAATTGAAAACAGAACCAATCCATGTAGTATAATATATTATATTCAAAATTTAAATAAATACTATCAAATAAAAGAAATACTGAAAGTAATTAAACAAAAATCTTAATACATAAAATCGCCTATAACCTAAGTTAAACATAACTCTACAATTGTAAAATTACTTAAACACTTAATGCTTCATTTTTAACTCTTAGAAAACATCTTTCCCACTGAAAGCAAATGACCTTTATTCTCTCTGATTTCAATGGTCTTGAATCAGTAAAATATTTCATGATATAATAAAACATAATTTAATTAGTGTAAATAATAACAACTATAACATATTGATGACTTCCAAGACATGGATGCTTGGCTAGGATCGTTTCCGGATTGCAAACTTCAAGAGTCTGTAAATTGAAGGTTAAAACTCAAATAGAAAAATGGAGAAGATTAAGGAATGATCAGGAATGACGCCACGTTTCACAAAGGAACGATAAGTCAGAGGAGGATTCGCCACAAAGGAAAGCTTCCTTGATAAGAATCAATTTGGTTTCAATCAAGAACCAACAAGAGGCTAAGTTCTCAATTCAAGCAAATGCTCAATTTCTATTAATCAAAAGTTAGCCAAAAAATTTAAAGTCTAAGTATTTATATGGCTAGGCCTCTAATAAGCACCTAAAAACATAAGTTTAGGCCCATTTGCAAAAATATCAAGGTCCAATACAAAATAACATAAATACATAAAAAATGTCACGCACATCCCGAACATCCCGGACACCCTGAACAACTTCGACATCTCGGATAGCTCGGACATCTTGGCTAAGCACATCCAGTGTACACATATCCCGAACATCCTGAACAACTCGGACATCTCAGACATCCCGGACATCCTGGACCGCTCGGACAGCTCGAACATCTTGGCTAAGCACATCCAATCTACCCACATCCTGGACATCCCGGACAACTCGAACATCTTAGTCATCCTGGACAGCTTGAACATCTTGGCTAAGCAACCCGACATCAAAGCCATCGTCCTTGTAGAGACAGCCTTGGTTTTTAAGCATCCCGACTTCAGCAACCCGACATCCTAGCTATAGCAACCGGCAACCCGACTACAGTCCTTGTAGAGACTCAGCACTGTGTAATCGATTACAGAAACGTTGTAATTGATTAAAATAGACAACATATGTTTATTACAACAGATAACTTTTGATGTGATCTTGAAGGGCTTGGGTTCTAGCTCTTGTAATAGGTCCTTCAAAGTTCACCAAAGGAAGTGCTTCAAGCTCTCCTTCTAGACCTTTGGCTTGGAATAGACCTCCATCATCATGATCCTTAGATAGTCCTCTATTATCCCCTCCTTCTTGAAAAGAATCTGTCCTTGGATTTGCATTCAAAACACCTACATCACAAGAAGAAAGATCAATGACATTAAAACTAGAACTCACCTCATACTCACTTGACAAGTCAATCTTGTAGGGATTGTCATTAATCTTCTCAAGGATCTTGAAAGGACCAACAGCCATAGGTTGGAGTTTAGATATCCTTAGAAAAGGAAACCTATCTGTCCTTATATGTAACCAAACCCAATCTCCAGGATCAAATACCAATGTCTTTCTCCCCTTGTTGGCAAGTAGTGCAAATTGCTCCATCTTCCACTCAATTTGGTTTCGCACACTTCCATGGAGATTCCTAACAAAAGTAGCTCTAAAGGACCCATGCATACTCAAAATAGAAGAATCATTAGGGAAGAAAATTGGATCAAGAGGAAATAATGTGTGAAAACCATAAAATGCCTCAAAATGAGAAAAGTAAGTAGTAGATTTGGTTACCTTATCATCAAATCTAGGATTAGGATGTTGATACCTTACGGTGCTGTTGTTGGTCTCTTCCGCACTAGGCATATGGGCAGCTCTACCAGGAAGTGAAGCTCCCGACACAAGAACAAATTGATTCTCACTTCCTCTTAAAGGAGGCAAGCCGTTGGGTATAGCTTGTGGAAGGACATCCTCAAACTCCTTAACAAGTGTATCAAAACCTTGAGGCAACTCAAGGGCACTAGAAGACAAGCACATATAATTTGGAATGAGTAAATACATTTGTTGTCTAGCTAGCATCACTCTTTTGAACTCCTTAGGTTTGATGAACAAACCCGATTTTATCACCAATTGTTTTTCACTCTTTTTTTATTTTTTTTTCTTTCTTTTCACTCTTTTTGTCATATATTTCTTTTCGGCTTTTCTCTCTTGAAGGACTCTTTTGTTCTTTGATTTTCTCTTTTTCTCTTTTCAATCTCATTTTTATTTGATCCTCACACACCTCACTTGGAGACAAAGGTGAGAGAACTACCTTTTTACCTTTATGCAAGAAAGAGTAGCAATTGGCGACCCCATTGTGGACAACATCTCTATCATATTGCCAAGGTCTACCAAGCAACACATGGCTAGCTTCCATAGGAACCATATCACAAAGCACTTCATCAACATATTTTCCAATGGAGAAGGTAAGCAACACTTGCTTATCCACCACCAACTCACCATTGTCACTCAACCATTGCAATTTATAAGGTTTAGGGTGAGGGGCCATTTTTAAACCAAGCATCTCCACTACCTAGTACTTGCAACATTGGTGCAACTTCCTCCATCAATGATTAGAGAACAAACCTTTCCACTCACCAAGCATCTACAATGGAAAATGTTTTCTCTTTATGTATCATCTCTATCTTTCCACAAGCTTCCCATAAGGAGTCTTACCATTAAAAGATCTCCCTCTTCCAGTTTAAGAAAACAATCATCCTCACCTTCACTAGAGGAACTATGAGAACTCCTAGATGATTCACTATCCACCTCCTCATTCTCCAACATAATCATGGTCCTCTTGTTAGGACATTGGGATGCAATATGACCTTACCCAAACACTTAAAACATTTAATTGAACTAGATTTATTGGAAGTAGTTTGAGTAGGAGTAGAATTACCTCTTGAAGACTTCCATTCAATATGTTTGGAAGAAGAACCCTCCTTCTTGAAAGTGTCCATATCCTTCCAAGATTAATGACCATATGAAGACTTCTTGTAAGCTTGCTTTCTCTTCAATTGTTGCTCCACTTTCACAGTCCTATGTATAAGTTCATCCATGGTGTTGTAGGTTTGAAGTTCTACAACATCTTGAATGTCTCTATTCAAGTCATTCAAAAATCTAGCCATTGTAGCCTCATTAGTCTCCTCAATGTTTGCTCTTACCAAAGAAATCTCCATCTCCTTGTAATATTAATCAACACATCTATTTCCTTGATAGAGCCTTTATAATTTGTTATGCAAATCCCTTATGTATTGAGGTGGGACAAATCTCTCCCTCATGATTCCTTTCATTATCAACCATGTGTCCGGTGTAACACCCTGGAATTTCAAGTTGCTAAGCTGGACGTTTTATGTGTGTGTTATGTTGATTGATTATTTGTTTTATTTTATAATTTTTTGTTTTGAGTGCTTTGTCTTGGGATGTGTGTTTGGTGGATGTTAACTCAACTTTGTTGGCTGTGGTTGTTGTGCATGCACGCATGATAGACATGTCTTGTCAGCTGTGTTTATAAGCAGTAAAGTACGCAGTAGAGGGTGGTTTTCCCTTTCTTCTTCCTTGCATTTTTTCTCTCTTTTCTCTCCTTTCTCCCTAAACTTGCCCAGAAACCACTCTTCCTCAACCTGTAACACCTAGGATTTTTTTTAAAGTGTCCTGAGCTGGATATTTTGTGTGTGTAATGCTTGATTATTTGGTTTATTTGGTAATTATTGTTTGGTGTTGTTTTGCCTTGGTATGCGTGCTTGATGGATGATTAGACGTAAGTCAACACTGCTGTTCTATGGTTGGTGGACTTGCCTTGTCAGCCGTATTTATAAGCAATAGAGTGCGTAGCAGAGGGTGCTTTTCCCTTTCTTCTTCCTTGAGCTTTTCTCTCTTTTCTTTCTTTCCTCTCTTCTCTCTCTAAGCTTGCACAAAAATCGCCCTTCCTCAACCCCTCTGTGTTGCCTTCAAACCTCAAAGATCACCATATCTGCCACAAACCCCCTTATGATAAGAGGAACCTCGTGACTAGAGCAGAGGCCGGCGAACATCCTTCTTAAGGTTCGAAAGAAAATGGACACGCTCACGAAGACGGTGTTTCAGCATCTCTTACCTGTACGACGAACTCCTGGTTAGGTAAAGGAAGTTTATTGTGTTTGATAACAGCTTTAGATACCATGGTTGGGAGCCAGGGAGTCCAACCATGACGATAATTGCATGTCCCTGGTGTGTGTTATTTTCCAGAAAAGCTATGCCTTTTTAATGAATGGGACGTGATATGCTTTATGTTTGTGGTTGGTGTTTTGTGTTGATGATTGATGGCATTCTTATAGGGGAGTTGATTTTGTAAGAACTCCCCATGCATGTGTGTGAAGTTGGCATTTCAATGCTGAAAACTCCCAAGTCACTTTGAAGTAGTGTTCGTGGAGGTGTCGGGTACCGAGATGGGTATGCCAAGCTAAGCTGTTTAGGTAGCATGCATGTGTGCATGCAGGACATGACTCTTAGTCCTTGTTGGCGGACTTCCATATGTTGGGTTCCTTACCGAGGTGGTACTTTAGAGCTGATGAGCTCGTGCCTTCTCGGGAAAAGAGCCATCGGGTCTTATACTCGGTTAAGCTCATCTCCTTTCCTTCGAACTACCGGGTTCCTCACCCGGGATGGACTGTTCTCTTTAGACGCTAAGTTCAAGTCTTCTCTTTGTGAACCACCGGGTTCCTTACTCGGTAGAGCTCGTACCTTTTCTTTGTGAGCTACCGGGTTTCCTTACCCGAACAACCTTGTGTAGGTTGGTGATGTAATACAATCTTGAGTCTTGCAAGTGCCATTTGTTATAATCGATTACAGGGCTTATGTAATCGATTACATAGTGTTAAGTCTGTACTTGGCATTTTTACAGAAACCCCAAGGACCCCTTGACCACCTTTGACTAACCATTATCTCCTTTGTCCAACCTTGACCGACCCCTTCTGACCTCGTCCACTCTTGTCCACCTTTGTCTTCCCTTGACCAACCTTTACCGACCTTGTCCGATCTTTACCGATCTCGTTCGACCTTGTTCGGATTCTTACCCAAAGTTATTATATCTAAGTGCCAACCCGGACACCTAATACTTCACACCACTTCACTTGTTTGTGGTGTTTGTGAATGACGTATAAGGGACGTATGCGATTATGTTGATGATGATTGAGGTCAGCCTATGTGATGGCTTGAGATATTGATGTATGCATTGATACCATGGGGGGTGTATGACGAGTACCCTATCCAGGACGTGTTGTTCCTGACTGGGTCATACATTGATTGTGCCCATGGTTATCGAATGCGGGTGGATATACATAGATACCCACGGGAGTGTATGACGAGTATCCTATCTAGGACGTGTTGTTTCTGACTGGGTCATACATTGATGGTGTCGTGGTGATAGGCTATGTATAGCCACGTGAGATGCCGGGACCGGGTGGTTAACCTTGAAAGACCACAGTCAGTGCATCAATGAGCCCAGGGTGAGGCAGCCTGTGATTTTAATGGTATATATGTACATGGGGGGTGCATGACCTGTTAACCTATCCAGGACGAGTTGTTCTTGACTGGGTCATGCATTGATGGTGCCCATGGGACATATGACATTTGCATGACCAAAATAGGATGATTGGCTGTAGGGTACCAGGATACTAGGGACCACGTCTGTTTGGAACTCCTTCTGACACCTGGATGCTGATCACTACCGGGGGGAGCGACCTGTGCACGATAAAATGACCCTGACAAGCTACTACATCATCGAGACCACAGGGATAGACTATTTTCGGGATGGTACCACATTGCATGTTGAGAGTTAAGTTAGAAGCATGCATCATGCTAGATATTATAAGTTGACTTATGGAATGTTGGCGAATGATTGTCATGTTAGGTGCGTGACAAATTGCTTGGACATTATGGTGATATTGTGATGTTTGGATTGTTTCCCCTAACTGATGTTATTTATTGTTTGTTGTTTAACATGATGAACTCACTCTTGCTCTATTGTGCCGTGTGGTTTGGTACCTGTGATGATCGCGAACCCGGTTCGTGTGAGCAGATAGACAGTAGTAGATGATCAGGAAGATGACCCATTTTTGGTTGGAGCCCCAGCCAAGAACTGTGTCTTTTTGAGAATTACCTTTTGTTGTGTAGTTTTGTGTTTCTCTTGAAAGGCTTACACATTTTAGTCATGAACAGCTGTATCTACTATTAAAAACTATGTTTTGTATATGTACGTATATATTTATATATACATGTACTTGAGATGTTATGTACATATCTTATTTATGCATTTATTTGATGATGATGGGTATTGTATGCTCGCGAAAAATTTACTACTGTTTTCATAATCCAAAGAAAAGCTAAGGGGTTTTCATTAAAACATGTTAATAACGTGATTAAGAGGCAGTGATACAGTAGCGACGAGGCGGGACATTACACAACCCTCTGTGTTACCTTCAGCCCTCGATGACCACCATATCTGCCACAAACCCCCTTAGGTTAAGAGGAACCTCGTGACCGGAGCAGAGGCCGATGAACATCCTTCTTAAGGTTTGAAAGAGAATGGACACGCTCACGAAGAAAGTGTTTCAGCATCGTTTAACTGTAGAACGAACTCCTAATTCGGTAAGGGGAGTTTATTATGTTAATAACAGCTTTAGATACCATAGTTGGGGACCAGGGAGTCTGACTATGAAGATGACTGCATGTCCCTGTTATGTGTTGTTTTCCAGAAAAGCTATGTTTTTTAATGAATGGGACGTGATATGTCTTATGTTTGTTGGTTGGTGTTTTGTGTTGATGTTTAGTGGTGTTGTGGTATGAAGGGTTTGATGGTGTTCTTGTGGAGGAGTTGATGTCGTAAGAACTCCCCAGGCACGCGTGTGAAGTTGGCATTTTGATGCTGAAAACTCCCATGACACTCTTCTAGTAGTGTTTGTGGAGGTGTTGGGTACCGGGATGGGTATGCTGAGCTGAGCTGTTTACGTAGCATGCATATGCGCATGCGAGATGTGACTCTTAGTCCTTGTTGGCAGACGTCAATATCCTGGGTTCCTTACTCGGGGTTGTTTTCTTAGAGCTGCTAGGGCTCACTTCCTTTACTTTAGATATATCGGGTTCCTTACCCGGGGGTGGTACTTTAGAGTTGTTGAGCTCAAGTTACTTGAGAGAGAGAAAGTCATCATGTTCCCTAACTCGGATGAGCTCATGCCTTCTCGGGAAAAGAGCCATCGGGTCCTTTACTCGGTTGAGCTTGTGTCCTTTCTTCTAGAACGATAGGGTTCCTTATCCGGGGTCATTTCTTTAGAGCTATTAAGCTCATTTTCTTTCCTTAGAGATACCGGGTTCCTCATCTGGGATGGGCTATTCTCTTTAGAATTACCGAGTTCAAGCCTTTTCTTTGTGAACTACCTGGTTTCCTTACACGGTAGAGCTCATACCTTTTCTTTGTAAGCTACCAGGTTTCCCTTACTCAGCTTTCGTAACCCAGACAACCTTGTGTAGGTTTGTGATTTAATACAAGTCTTGCTCGTAGTACCAAGCAAGCACTATCTGTTATAATTGATTACAGCGCTTATGTAATCGATTGCATAGTGCTCAATCCGTCCTTGGTATTTTATAAAACCCAATGACCCCCTTGACCAACCCTTGACCAACCTTTACTGACCTTGTCCCCCCTCTTCCGACCTCGTCTGCTCTTGTCCACCTTTGTCTTCCCTTGTCCAACCTTTACCGACCTTGACCGCCCTTGACCAACCTTGACCGATCTTGACCGACCTTGTCCGCCCTCGTCCGACCTTGTTCGGATTCTTAACTCAATTATTATATCTAGGTGCCAACCCGAACACTTAATACTTCACACCGACTCACTAGTTTATGTGGTGTTTGTGAATGACGTGTAAGGAACTTATGTGATTATGTTGATAACAGTTGAGGTTGGCCTATGTAATGGCTTGAGATAATTATGTATGTATTGATACCATGGGGGGTGTATAACAAGTTATCCTATCCAGGACGGGTTGTTCTTGGCTGGGTCATACATTGATGGTGCCCATGGTTATCGAATACAAGTGGATGCATTGATACTATGGGGGGTGTATGATGAGTTAACCTATCCATGACGGGATGTTCCTGGCTGGGTCATACATTGATGGCGCCCATGGCTATCAAATGCGGGTGGATATACATAGATACCCACGGGGGTGTATGATGAGTATCCTATCCAGGACGGGTTGTTCATGGCTGGGTCATACATTGATGGTGCCGTAGTGGTAGGCTATGTATAGACACGTGAGATGCCGAGACCGGGTGGTTAACCTTGCAAGGACCACGGTCAGTGCATCGATGAGCCCATGTTGGGGCAGCCCGTGATTTTGATGATATGTATGTACATGGGGGGTGCATGACGTATTAACCTATCCAGGACGATTTTCTCCTGGTTGGGTCATGCATTGATGGTGCCCATGAGACATACGACATTTGCATGACAGGAATAGGATGATTGGCTGTAGGATACTGGGCTACTGGGGGGCCATGTCTATTAGGAACTCCTTCTGACACCCCGGGGATGATCACCACTGGGGGCAGCAGCCTGTGCACGACAGAGTGACCCTAACAAGCTACTGCATCATTGAGACCACAGGGATGGACTATTTCTGGGATGGTACCACATTGCATGCTGAGGTTGAGTCAGGAGCATGCATCATGCCAGACACTATAAGTTGACTTATGGAATGTTTTTGGATGCCCGTGCGTGTTAGTTGCGTGATGAAATGTTTGGATATTATGATGATATGGTGATGTCTGGATTATTTTCCCAAACTTATGTTATTTATTGTTTGTTGTTTAACATAATGGACTCACCTTTGCTTTATTGTGCCGTGTGGTCTGGTGCCTGTGATGATCACGAACCGGGTTCGTGTGAGCAGACGGGCAGCAGTAGGTACTTAGGAAGATGACCATCTTTTTGGTTGGAGCCGCCGAGTGGCCGGGATGTCGATGGATTAGATCTTGGACAGGAGTTGTGTTTTGCTAGTTACACCCCTTGTTTTAATGGTTACACCCCATTATTTTGCTAGTACACCCCTGTCGTTTAATTTCTTGTTTCCTTTGTAAAATACTTAATACATTTTAAACATGGTTAATTGTACCTACAAGTAAACTACGTTTTGTGTGTGTGTGTGTGTATGTATATGTACTTGAAATGTCTCATATGTATCTTATTTACGTGTTTACTTTATGATGATGATCATTATGTGCTCGCGAAAAATTTACCACCGTTTTCATAATCAATTAAAAGGGTGTTTCTTTTTATTAAAATGCATTAATACCATGGTTAAGAGTTAGTGATACAGTAGCGATGAGGCGGGTCATTACATCCGGTCGGTGTCTCCTCAATCTTCCTCTTTCCATTTGTACTTGAGTCCACCAAGCCATGGCATACCCCTCAAATTCTAAGCTAGCCAACTTCATTTTCTTTTCTTCACTAAAATTGTGACAATCAAAAATTTGGTCAACTTTAATCTCCTAATCAAGGTAAGCCTTCGGATCATTAGTACCTAGAAACTTAGGAAGTTTGAATTTCACATCTTCCATTCCATCTGTATTCCTCCTAGGCCTATGCCTTCTACCATCATCATAGTAGTCATCATCACTCCCTTGAGACGAATGAGGTGACCTATGATGTCTCCGTCTCTCCATGTCTTCCATTCTTCCACTCAACTCTTGAGTACTTCTTTGTATTTCATCAAAACGTTCGTCCATCCTTCTTTCAACATTTCTTTGCAACTTATCCATTTGCTTAGCCAATGAAGTCATTAGCATAGTGGTTCTTGGTGAAGGTGGATCACTATCAACATCGGACACCATTGCTACAAGAAAAAGGTGAGTAAACAAAACAATAATGGACCTTACCACTCACTAAGTGTTTAAACTAGTATTTCACACTTGGAAGACTTTTTCTATAAGGTTCACTCTTGTATTTTTCCACTCTCTAACTCTTCTTCAACTCTTGAAAGCAACCAAAGATTCCAATTCAAAGAATATCCAATGTGAAAGATGAAACAAATCCAAACTCAACTTAAGAGGTCAATGAAGAAAGAAAAATTCTAAGACAAAACCTTGGAAATTTAGAAGACAAGTAATAAAAGCTCAACAAGAAAAGCACAACTCAAAAGGAATGTTAAAGAAGACAATTATGAAGATAAAAGAAATATTGACTAAATATTGACTATGAAGATAGTGCTATAAAGCAATCAAAAGCACACACTAAGAGAGAGGGTTGTTAATTTTAAATCTGGCTGTCAACTTTTTTTTATACTTGGGTCCTCGTATTTTTTGATATTTTCATTTTGACACCAATATACTTTTTAATAATTGCATTTTGGTCATTTGTAATTTCTCTTTTAGGACTCAAAACTTTTGATATTTTCACAAACGGCCCAAAACTCTCTAGGTAGAATTTTGGGAAGCAAACTCAAAAAATTTCCAGCAGTGCTATGACTTTCATGAAGAACACAAAGAACATGAAGAACAACCCATATTCAAAACAACTCCAAATTCAACAAAATGAAAGGGGAAATGAAGGCAATTGCAAGATAAACTCAAAAATACACAAGAAACACACAAAGAATAACAAACAAGCAAGAATCAAGAATTTCAGTTTTCATTTTCTAGAAAAAAAATAAAAAAAATGAAAATGCAAAATAACATAGATAGAAATCTTAACGAAATGCTTTCCGGAATTAAGCTCTAATTACCCCATGATGACTTCCAAGACATAGATGCTTGGCTAGGATCGTTTCTGGATTGCAAACTTCAAGAGTCCGTAAATTGAAGGTTAAAACTCAAATAGAAAAATGGAGAAGATTAAGGAATGATTAGGAATGACGCCATGTTTCACAAAGGAACGATAAGTTAGAGGAGGATTCGCCACAAAGGAAAGTTTCCTTGATAAGAATCAATTTGGTTTCAATCAAGAACCAACAAGAGGCTAAGCTCTCAATTCAAGCAAATGCTCAATTTCTATTAATCAAAAGTTAGCCAAAAATGACAAAGTCTGAGTATTTATATGGCTAGGTATAATAACCAAGGTTAAATAAATAAAAGGAAAAAGAAAGAAAAGTTTAAAATTTTTCTAATTTTCTGTCGCAAAAGCATTGGTGACGGAATTAGCGACGATTTTGGCGACGGCTGAATGCCACGCCAGTAGCGTGGGAACGGCGCGGTTAGCATGGGATGCGGCGCCAATAGCGTGGGATATGGCGCCAGTAGCGTGAAATTGCACCAGAAGGCCATTTCTTGCGGCCTGATGGCGCGAATAGCGTCAGTTTGGCGCGATTAGCGCCACAGATGCGGCCAGTTGGCGCGGTTAGCGCCATAATGGCGCGATTAGCGCCATAAGTGCCCAGGAAACTTTTTGTTGCGCTAATTTGGCACGAATAGCGCCATATATGGCGCGATTAGCGCGGGAAGGTCGGCAAACCCTGTATTTAAAGGCCATTTTACGAGATTTTGGCCCAAAAGTCATGGTTTCTTCTTCCCCACGCCCCAAACCTCCATTGAAGCTTGTCCCAAGCTTTTTGTGACCTTATATCTTGGCCTAAACACCTCCTTTTGATTGTTGAACTTGAGAGAAACATTTGGAAAGCCTTAATCCTTAATTTCTGCTCTTGAAAACCCCTTTGTGAGTGAGAAGTGGAATCTCCAAGAAAAGCTCAGAGAACTTGAGTTTGGCTGAGACCCAAGGCGTGTTAAGGACATCAGAGCTCGGGAAAGCTGTCCTGAAGCCTTTCTGGTCGCCACTGAGGTAAGAAACTCAAGTTTCTCCGGTTGATTTTGAATCTGGGGGTTTTCTATGTTTTGTGACCCATCTTGAGTTGGGGCTAGAATTAGCCCAGGGTCCTGTAGGGAATGTTGTTTAAAACGATGAAATGATGAAGGATTAGCTTTCAGTTTTTGATTTAGATGACTTTGAATCTTGGCTCTGTGACTTATATGTGTACCCTTTATGATAAAGTATCTGTGGACTTAAGGCCATTCCAGAGCCTTGATTGTGTTGTTCTGAGCCTGAGAGGCTAGTTGAACGGGACTTTGAGTGGAACTCAGTCCGTTCTAGTGATAATTGGATTATGAGGCTGTGAGATTATGCTTTGTATGTACTGAACATTGAGTCTGTGATGACTCAGATGCTTTATATGCAGCCTTGAGGGACCTTGAGAAGGTCTGTGATAGCCAGAGTGGTTGAACTTGATTAAACCCTAGGGTAGGGGAATTCTGATACGTTTTGTTCTGTAATTGATACTTGTTTGGATTGAGTGTAATATGAATATGCCTTGATTAGGGCGTGATATTGAGACTATTGGTGGCGGGAGCCACAGAGCAGGGACTGGACCACAGACTGAGACCTTGCCAGGTAAGTTCTGTGTCCCTGGGGATGAATTCCCGCATGGTTGCACACCACACTCCGGGGGAGTGGTGGTCATGATTCATAATGCATGCATTTGGTTGTTGCATTACTTAAATTGATATGAAATTGATATTTATGCACTTGAAATTGATTATGCTATTATTGGGGCGTTGAGGGTTCTCCGCCACATGATCTGAGGCATTGAGGGTTCTCTGCCCATGACTTAAGCGTTGAGGGTTCTCCGCTAGGCATTGAGGGTTCTCTGCCATATGATTTAGGCGTCGATGAGATCCGCCATGTTTGGATGCTTGATATGTTGATATGAAGGCCAGTGGGCCATTTGGTTGTGTGATTGCCTTGTGTGTGCTTTATGGATTGTGGGCCAGGGTGGGAATGATTTCCCAAGGACCCTGAGCTTACTGAGATGTATATCTCACCCCGTGTGGGGATTTATGATTTCAGGTGATCCTTCAGCAAAAGAAGATCAGTCTCAGGGCAGGAGGCCCTAGAGAAGACTTGACTGCTTAACTGATGAGCAGCAGAGGAGCTTGAAGGCTCAGTTTTGCTTTGTTTACGTTTTGTACCCTTGATAAGGGATGGTGTGTGCACACCTGTATATGTACAGTTCTGTATACCCTCTGTGAGGGTAGATATTCTTTTGTATCACCACGATGTGGTGTGGACTCTAATGTATTTATATTTGTGTACAGAACTGGTTCTGATATGGAATACTTTTCCTCCTGAGTATAGTGTGGGTTATTTGTTTATCTGCCTACCTTTATAATCGATATGTTAAACTGGATCAGCAGGGGTGTGAATTATATGATTTGCATGTGTATTCTCTGTGATGTGTTTATTCCATACATAATGGTTCAAGAAAAATGATTCTATGCTTCCGCTGAGATTTTATATTAATGCTTAAGCGCTAATCTGATATTATTAATGATAACGCACCAGAGGCCTACGGGGTGTTACACTAGGCCTCTAATAAGCACCTAAAAACGTAAGTTTAGGCCCATTTGCAGAAATATCAAGGTCCAATACAAAATAACATAAATACATAAAAAATGTCACGCACATCCGGACATCCCGGACATCCTGTGTAACGCCTCTCTTAACTCTCTCGTGCTTGATTAATTTTAGATAAAATCTCGTGTCTACTTTGTCTTAATATTATATCAGTGCAAATTTTTCACAAAAATTCCTTTTGCTTTGCTTGCTGATTTTATGATTCATGAGTAACATAAATGATTATCCTCACCACGATTCATTAAAAATGAGAAGTATAATATAACAGTCCGGGTACAGTCATCCAAAATAAAATACAGACCACTACATTCATAGTTCCATACGAATTACATAGCTTCAAAAAGCAGCAACTTCAACTATATCATCCATACATCAAGCCAAAACACAACAAGCACAACATCCCAAGTTCTCCACTTCTCATCTTCTCACTGTTCCTCTGCTCGCCCAAGTAAATTGGGGTCATCACAGGTGTCAAAACCACAGACACAAAATATGGGTAAGTATTTAATAGACATGATTAGATAATTGACAGAAATTAAAATAACATCACAGACAAATAATTGATTTCTAGTAATTTATCTTTTGTAAAAGAGAAACAGATGCATAAAATGATGCATGATTTCTTTATTAAATGATGCATGTCTGAGATCTCAGAGGCCTAATAAAAGGTACCAAAATCAATATAGTTTCACCCACTCCAGTGAAACCAGTCCCACCCACTCCAGTGAGACAGTCCCACCCACTCCAGTGAGACCTCCCTCCACTCCGAGGGGATAAAAAGGTACCATAAAACAGTCCCACCCACTCCAGTGGAACAGTCCCACCCACTCCAGTGAGACCTCCCTCCGCTCCGAGGGGATAAATGCAAATGATGTATGTAATGGCTGGTTTTATTTTTCATTTATCTCTTTTATCATTTATTTCTTATTTCCATTTTCATATCAACTAATTCCACCCACTCCAGTGGAATACGTATCAGATAGTTCCACCCACTCCAGTGGAACACAAAATGACCAGCAACTCACCCTTAAATTATCTTTGTCACAGAATCTCAACAAAGCTCCACATCAATTGAATATTAACATGTCATACAACTACATCATAAAATATACAGCAACATCCCACAGCACCATTTAGTTACAATTTCAGCTCCATACAACCACATATTAAATATCATACAGCAACATTAATATACAACAACCTAATTAAATATACAACAACGTTACAGTATACAGCAACCAAATAAATTAGAACATACAGCAACAACATACAACCATAACAGCAACATAATAAATTAAGTAGCAACATACAGCAACATTAAATCATTATACAGCAACATAATAAATTATACAATAACATACAGCAACTTCAAGTTACAAAATTAATCTTGCAGCAACAAGATTATTATACAGCACTCATTAATTGTAAAATTAATATACAGCAACCTTAAATACAGTAATATACAGCCACATAATATACAACAACATAATTGTCCAACAGCAACATACAACTTAATTCAACACAGCAATAGTATACAGCATCATTAAATCAATTTTTCAGCAACATAATAAATTAACCTACAGCAACCTTAAATTACCATTACAGCAATGTACAACAACAAAATAAATTAACATACAACAGTTTTTAGTTAAACATTAATATTGTACAGACAGCAAATAAAAACAGACAGCAACTAATTTTATGCAAACAGCAACTTATGAATTTATTCAATGTAAATACAGCAATCTACTATTAATCCCAGCCACCAAATAAATCAACCACCATCCAAATAAAATTTCTAGCATCCTAAACAAATTAAATAACAACATACAGCTATAAATAAATTAGTAGACAGCAACCAAACAACATACAGCTATAATTAAATGGGTGGACAGCAACCAAATAAAATACAGCTATGATTAAATCAATAGACAACAACTAACCAAAGTAAATTACAGCATACAGCAAGGCCTAAAATCTAATTGCTTACTTACTTGTTAATCTAAATCAATTAGGTTGTAAAGTGATTAAATTTACTTGTTAAATTATGTTCTAGGCACCATCTTGCTTCTTTGTTACATTTTTACAGACACTTGATGTTCTAAATTCTAATTTTTACCCAAAATAAAGAAAGCATCATCTAACTTTAAAGAATTAAAGATTAAATCATCCTATCAACTATCCAATCTATGTTTATTAAATAGCTTCCCATACCTTAGTTTTGATTTGAAATTTCAGCAACTTTTGCTTCCTAGACTTCTTCACTTGTCCTTTGCTAATGGTGTGGCCTTTGTTTTAGTTTTTGCTTTGAGTGAAAGGATGGATGGCTGAATTTGGGAGGTGTACGTGTAAAAGCTCCCAATTTGATTCCATCATCCCTTTTTATATTGCTGAATTCTTTTGCTTGGAGGAAAATATCACAAGGCTTCATCATTGCCTTGCTTTTAGTTGGATTAATCTTATTGGTTATTCACTTCCTAGCTTCCAAGTGGCCTTTATCAAGATTTTTCCACACTTTTCTTCTTGCTTCCTTATCATAACCGTGCAAGTGCCAAGCTTGATGCCTTGCTTTTGTTTTGAAATTCTTCACGTGGAAAGCTTGGTTATTGGAAGATATTAATTGCTTTGTTTTCAAAGTTACTTTCCAAATGGTCCAATGGAATGATTTCTTGCTTATTTGCCATACAAGTGTCCTAGTTCTACATGTTTCCAAAGCTTTCTTCATTCTTCTTGGAGGTGCACGGCTAGCTTATTCTTTTGGGGCCATTTGAATGCTAATTAAACTTATTTAGGTAGTTTAAGGCTTGTTTAGGTGAAATAACTTTTTGTTTAAAGAATTTTAATGCTTTGTTTCAATTAATATATATTTGCATAGAATTAAATTATGTCTTATGTTTTATGAAAGTCTAATTCTAAATATTTCCTTAGGAGTAAAATTCTAAGATTAATTAGAACATAGCTTAAGGTTTAGTGACATGTAATAAAATGTCCCATAATTTCTTCTAATAGTTTTATCTATTTTTCTATTGGTCCATTTGGTTCTTAATTAATAAAATGTTTAGATCACCCATTAAATAATCCATTCCTACTACAATGAAGAGAATCTTCTCTAGATTGTGTTTTCCTTCCTTCTGTGTTTTTACATAGCTTAGATTAGCTTAAATTCAATTCTTTTGAATTATCTTTCAAAATTTCTAATAATTTTATCTTATGGTTTTTCTTTGCAAATAACATCAATAATCTCTTGTCTAACTTTGTTCTGTATCTTATCAGACTTCCAGAACTTTACTAGAACTTATATGACCTTATCAGAGCTATAGGGA
>QARZ01039628.1:0-11609 GCA_013407115.1 Glycine latifolia
TTTAATTTAAAACTTATCCTAAAATTATACTAAAAACTAGATGTGTTTGCAACACATCACCTTGCAGACATGTAGTGGCTGTAATACAATTCAAAATTTTTAAGGTTGTTGATTATGTGCATAATTATTATTCAAGGGTACATATGGTGTTTGTTATAGACATAAGGAGGCACCATTAATGGTATGGATATGTGGCCAGTTACAGAGTTTGATGAGATTCAACCACCAAAATACAAAAAATGGTCCTGGTAGGCCAATGAAATTGAGAAGGAGAGAACCTGATGAAGACCCTAACAAGATAAGGCTAAGAAGGGACCCAACTCCATATAAATGCAGTTGATGTGGGGGCAACAGGTCATAATACAAGAAGGTGTACATTGCCACCTCCAGCATTACCTGAAAAAGGAAATGAGGAACTTAGTGAAGTTGTTGAATGTGTAGCTGAGGGTGCAGCTCAAGGTGTTGATGCTTGAGTTCAGGTTGGGCAAGTCAATGTAGTTGAGGGTGGCATTGAATGAGAAACTGAGGAAGGAAATGAGGGCATACCTGATAGAGTTCAGGCTAGGCAAGTCAATGTTGTTAAGGGTGGCACTGGGGGAGTAGTCAAAGGTGGAATTGAGGGTGGCGTGGTGGAGTTCAAATTGGTCCTATTCAACATCAAAAGAATGTCATCACACAAATCAAATGTACAAATAGAAACAATAAGGTAAATTTTTTATACATGCTTAACATACTATATGATAGATCATATAGATTAATTTTGTAACTCAATTTTGTAGGGAAAATGTGTGCAATAGTCTGTAAGAAAAACTCTTGGTCCTCAACAACATTAACAGGCCAAACCTACAAATAGCCACACAATGGTACTCATTGCATCAATGTCAATGCATTAATTTTGTACTTACTGATATCAACTTCATGCATTAATTTTCACAAATTTCAATTTTGTAGGGGCACTGTGGGCACAACAGATCTATCAATGAAACAATTAAGAAACCTGCTCCTAAATGCAAGGCACCAACAACAAATATTTCAAATTCAAGCAAAAAAATATAAGGTTCTCAACCACCAATTGTTGAGAAGAAGGTTGAGCTGGAAATTGGTCTTGCTGCCACTCAAGCCAAGATAGACGCATGAATTGAAGATACAAATGGACAAAAATAGGATTGTGTGAAATACTTTTGTAGTCGGGTGTGGGAATTTTATTTTGGAGTGTGGGAATCTTGCTTTATTGTTTAGTTTATTGTAACAATGTGCACAGTTGCTGCACCTTTTGTGTATTTGTTCTAGACAATAGCCATATTAACTACTAATTTAGGCCTTTTTGGGACCATGTCACTTATATTAAACAATTCTCATTTTTCAATAATAAATTAAAATCTTCTTTGCTAAATAGAAACTTCCATAAATGTTGAAGTGTTCAATGAATGAAAATTGTAGGACAAAAATAAAAAGACTCAAGCAGTTTGACTTAAATAACTTTTCCATACTTGAAAAATAAACAATTTTCATTTTACTACCTAAAATTTATTTTTTTGTCATCTAAGTGCCTTGAAAATAAACCATTTTCATTTTGCTACCTAAAACTTATTTTTTTAACATCCTAGTACTTGGAAAATAACCATTTTCATTTTACTACCTAAAATTCATTTTCATTCTTCTACCTCAAATTATTTTTTGTTCCAACAAATTACCTGATACCTACATTAATTAGCAATAAGCCAGTACCAAAGAACACAAATCAATACCAGGTCTAGAGTTAAAATTAAGCATAAATACAATACAACTTTAACACATCACAAAATCATACCATTATAAGCATCCAACTACATCAAATACAATATAGTTACTTTCCAAAATTTACATCTCAACCTACCAAACTACAAAATTTAAGAAGAGAACTACCAAAAACCTACCATTAGTAAATACACAAAAGGAAAATTGGTTCCTTCTATGACCACCAACATTCATTGCAATTACAATGCTTAGTAAAGAAATGAACACCCAAAGAACTACAACTACAAAACCTAATAGCTTCACTCTATTCCTTTCAACAAGATTATTCTTTTCCTTCCAATTTTACTCTTCAACTTCATAACTTGAACTGAGGATGCATGACATTCTTCCTCTTGTGCAACAATTTTTTTCCTCAAATTTGTTATTGCTTCTACATTTGCTTTAGCTTCCTCCATTAATGAAACACATTTTAGCTTCAGCTCTTCATTTTCATGAACATACCGGACCAACTCACTCTGTTCTGCAGACACGTTATTGCTAACCTCAGTATCATCAATCCATTGAAATGTTTTGCAAGAACTTGATTACTACATCACAATACCAATTAAACAAGCAACACAATAGGATAAAACCCAAAACAAAACAAAAAATTGGCATTTGGATACATTCCAGTGTGGGTATCTCTAAAACCTTCTCCCCGGATGGCTCACACTGTGTGACATGAACATAATAAGGGGTACCTCACATTTGCACTTCACCATAGTAGGAGATGAGGACAATAATGACAACCACCCTTTCCATTCATCCTTTCACCCATCAACCAAAACACCCTTAGGGTTCAAAATTCCCAAATATCTCCCAAGAGCCTCCCTTAGGGTTCAAAATCTGCAACAACAACCAAAGGCATTGAGGCTTCGAAAACGAAAGTCAACCTTTTTTTAAAATAATTAATAAATAATGATATGTTCGAATCTGCCTATGTGTTTAGTGATAAGGCTTGATGATGTGGCACTCCATTTGTCACATCATCACTTAACAGAATGAGACTAATAGTAAGTACTACGTTGAACATAAACAAATTTCAGGTAGTTATTTGACTAAAAATCAATTTTAGGTAGTAATATGAAAATGACCTATTTTCCAGGTATGAAAAACGTATTTAAGCCTTAGATATGTAAATGAAACTGTTTACTAGTATAGTACAATATATTGTGTATACATACATACATACATACATACATACATATATACATATATATATATATATATATATATATATACACACACACACACACACATACATACACACACTTAAAAATTTTAGAGTTGTCGGATCAAATTTTTAATTTGCCAGCAACTATTGACATGATTCAATATGATCTAACATGAATGGAGAATTATTAATTTTTAAAACAATGATTTACTATTATTATAAATATTATATTTTATATATTCATTAAATAGAAATATAGAAAACTAATAAAATATAACATAATACAATATTAATTTATAATATATATATATATATATAAAGTTCACTTGAACTAACATGAAAACTACAATTAATATTGTTGATTGAATTTCATCAAATTTAACACTAATAAAAAATTAAATTACTCACATTAATTAACATCAGACATTAATTAAGAATTTCATCAATTAACAATAACCATTATTTTTATTAACTATTTTTTAAAATCTTAAACAATTTGTCATGACAAATAATGTATTTATTTATATACTTATATATATTCTTTGAAAATTTATAATGTATTATCAAGGGTCCACAAAATACACATGGCAAGTGATATGACATTCCAATATGCACATCAATCCTCTATGTCAGCTCTGGCAGAGGAGCACATACACTTTACCCTTAGCAGCCAGGCTACTGGGCCAATATGTTATCTTTAATACCTCATTATTTGAATGTTAATGATAATATTGCAACCTCCTTATCAAGTGGTAGGTACTCAATTATCTATAAGATACACATTATCTATTAGTTACAATTATCTACAAGCTAGTAATGATATGCAAGGATTGTTACACCACTGCAACAACCCCAACAAACAAGGACTCACAATCAAGTTCCATCTCACCCTTTATATCACTCATTCTCACCTAACTCACGTACTTGAGAGTTTGAGTCATTTGTTTTGCAAGTCCCCCCTCGTCCTCCTAACAAAGGGTACTCACCATCTGACATACGAGATTGTGGAGTTTCTCTTGGCCATGTCCACCCTAACGTGGGTCAACTCCAAATTTTGGTAAGTACAAATAATATATTTTATATATATATATATATATATATATACACACATTAAATATTTTAATTTAATTATTTTTTGCAAATAAAATTATATTTACTATTTTACATGATAAAATAAAATATAAAAAATATTTGAAAAATGATTACATGAAAATAATTGTAAACATATAATTGAATTTTGAATAAATTGCAAATTAAATTAATATGCATTAATTTGGTTGCTTTGAAGGTAAGGATTTAATTCTTTGAAAGACAAATATCACAAGAATGAGGTTGAATTGTGATTTTAAAAATTAAAAAAACCTTTTCCTCATAACACAAAGTTCTTGACTGATAAAACTTGGTAAATAATAGATAACAAATTTTTAAGATACCTATTAGATGATGTAAAAATGTTTTAAAAAACACAAGATATCTACTCAAGTCTAAAGATAAATTCACACCCTTGGTTAGAAAAAGCTTGAAGGAAAGCAAGAAAGATCAAACATAAAGATTTTGTACTATTTATTCACTATTATTGAGACTACACCCAATTCTTGGCAAACACCAACTTTCACTAACTTCTCACAAGTCAGGAGTATTGTTCACTGTCACTTCTGGCTCTTACAAAGTGAAGCTTTACCCCAAGCTTGACAACAACCCATTATATTTTGTCCTACTATGCTGAGTCTAAACAAATCAAAAGGATTTGATGTTTGGGATTGCTCACTACCTAAAACTATGAATGTCTTATAGACAAATATACAATCAGGTCTTTAGTTTTTTTCTCTCAATATGTTCAAGATGTTTTTAGAGCTTTTGAACTTTACAAAAATATACAAAAATATTTTTATAGAAAGAATGAAAAGAAGGTATGTGGTAGGATTTGTTTCTTCTTCTTCAAAAGCTTCTAGTATTTATAACCTTCATCTTCAAGTATTTGTTATCTCACAACGGTTAGATTCTTCACTTGATCTTCTTTTGATGATAGTGACCATTGGGAGCATTTAATGTGTGCATTAAATGCACATCCTTTCTTCATGCAGATAGTCTAGTCTTATAGGTTACGTTGTTGAACACTTCAATAGAAAAACACTTCTCACTCGTCAGAGTAGGTATGCAATGCAAAACACGTCTTTTGATAGAGATCAACGCTTTTAGATCTTGGACTTCACTTATTCTTCATATGACTTTGTCGGATTCTAGGAGAATGTTTATGCAAAGAGAATCTCAGACATAAGATATTAAATGGTCTTTTTAAATGCTTCTTTAAATGCATTATCATATCATTGATTATGCTTGCCATCATTGAAAATATCATATGCACAATAACATATCATAATCTAATGATGCATTAGACATTTCTTTTATCATTTATATTTATTTGCATCTAATTAAAAACAAGATGACAAAGTGATCATCCAAGGATGTTAAAAATAATTTTTCAAAACAAAATAAAAAAGAACTTGTGTGTCTAAAGATGTTTTCAAGAGAAAATGAGCAAAGTCACTAGAACATAATTTTAAACACTTGTTTTATATTGGTTCATTCTAAATCATGGCCTGCATCTAGTTCTCTTTCAACCATAGAAGAGTTCTACTAATCAAAACATATTACAAAACAAGTATCTTTCCTTGCCACTCTTGGCTTACAACAAGTATCCTTTGGGCCAATTCTAGCACACCCTTAATCTCACCCTGAGATTGATATACACCAAGTATTCTTTGATACTTAAGCCACCCCTAACTTTCCAAACTACAAGTTTGAATGAATACAATTAAAATGACCCTCAATGAGAGGATATACAATTAAAAACAGATTAAATAATCTTGAGACAAAGGCCTTCCAAAAGCTAATGTTTTAATGATGACAAACCATTATGAAACAAAACCAGAGTGACTAGACTTAGCTACTGATGGTTGCTTTGATTGTTCTTTATTAATACATGATATATTCAAAAGCATAGAACAAGTATGGAGCATAGGCCTATAGTGAAAGCTTTCCATGACGTAGATTATGCAATTAGAAGCAGGCTACATGATTTATAGGTCAAAGTACAAATATAAGAAGTTGTGTATGATCAAAAGAATGATTTTAAGGGTAACTTGAGTCAAGGGATAGATATCAGAAGCTACACATGACTTGAGGATCATAAAAAATTGCACTGAAATTGGAACATGGTTACAGACGTGTATCACATTCTAGAAGCACACATTAGTCAAGAATGCATTAGTGCTTGGACAACAATAAATCTAAAGTTGTTTCACTTTGTGATCCTTGAGAAAGTCCAAGTCATAGTGTAAGGGCAAAAGGGGGAGAAGGATGAGGAGTAGGGAAAAGAGGGAGAAAAAAATTATCAAATAATTCATACTTATTCAGCCATGAATTGATCCTTTTAAAGATTTACAAAATCCCAATTTTGAATTCAAATAATAGAATGGAAATAACAGCTTATCTTAATTTTGAATTCAAATAACAGAATGGAAATAACAACTTATCTTAATTTTGAATTCAAATAACAGAATGGAAATAACAACTGATCCTAATTTTGAATTCAAATAATAGAATGGAAATTCAAATAACAGAATGGAAATTCAAATAACAGAATGGAAATAACAACTGATCCTAATTTTGAATTCACATAACAGAATGGAAATTCAAATGCATCTGGTCCGCTACATTCCCTCGTCCATGTAGAATATCCATGTCCTCATGGATAAAGATTTGTTGAGATTGCAAATCACTTAGATTTATCTGCGTGTCCCTTGAATTAGTTGGATTTGACGATGAGTCGTCATTTCTATTCGCACCTTCTTTGTTTGGTTATGTGGTGACTGCTAGTTGTGATTGGGGTTGTTCATTAACCCCTTCTGGACATATGGACAATGCATTTGCCACTATATTTGTTTTGCCAGATTTGTAAACAATGGTGTACGAGAAACCCAGAAGTTGCCACAAGAATTGTTTCTGCTCTGGAGTTTGGGCAACTTGCTTCATTAGGTGATATAGGCTTTTATGATCTGTCTTGATAACGAAAGTCGATCCCAATAAGTATTGCCTTCACTTAGACACACCACAAGTAATTGCATACATTTCATAGATGTAGGTAGATTTTCTTTGCATTGATGGGGATAACTTTCGACTGTAATACGCAATGGGCCTATCTTTTTGCATTAGTACAGCGCCGATACCCATTACTGACGCATCTACCTCTAAGATACATGGTAGTGAAAAATCCGATAAGACCAGAATGGGTACCGTAGTCAAAAGCTCTTTTAAGTTGCAAAAGGCCTTATTTTCTCTTTCACTCCAAGTATACTTAGTTTTGGATAACAGATCACTTAGGGGAGCAGCAGTGGATGCAAAGTTTTTAATGAAGTGCCGATAGTAACCAGCCAAGCCTAGGAATGCTTGTACTTGAGTGACCATGGTAGGACAAGGCCAATTAGCAATCAAACTTATTTTCTCAGGATGCGGTGCCAATCCTGTTCCAGAAATTATGTGACCTAAGAATTGAATGGTCTCTTTAGCAAACAAACATTTATTTTTTTTGCAAAAAATAAATGTTGTCGTAGAGTAGATAGCACTTCCTGTAGGTTTTCTTCATGTTTCAACGTGCGGCTGTAGATTAATGTCATAAAAAAATCACCACAAATCTTCTCATAAAACAAGCAAATACCCCATTCATTGTAGCTTGGAATGTGGAAGGAGCATTTGAGAGGCCAAAGGGCATGACCAAGAACTCATAATGGCCATGGTGGGTTCTGAATGCATTTTTGTAAATGTCGTTTGGATGCATTAAGATCTGGTGGTATCCTGACCTTAAATCCAATTTTGAAAAAATAGTAGACCCATGTAATTCATCTAGGAGCTCATCAATTGTAGGAATGGGAAACTTGTCTTGCACAGTAACAACACTCAGTTCTCTATAATCGACACAAAATCGCCATGATCCATCCTTTTTCTTGACCAATAGAACTAGGGAACTGTAGGCAGAGAGGCTAGGTCGGATAATACCCTCTTGTAACATTTCAAATACTAGCTTTTCAATCTCATTTTTCTGGTAGTGTGGGTAGCGGTATGGGTGAACTTAGATAGGTTTGGTGTTTGGTAAGAGGTGGATATGGTGATTTATGGGTCTTTGTGGGGGTAAATGTGTAGGTGTATTGAATACATCTGAGTATGCATCCAAGATACGAGAAATAGAAGGTTGGGTTGTGGCAGAGGTAGTGGGAGATGAGTTTGCAACAGTAGCTGAGAGGCACATGAGATATGCTTGGATGGGTTCTTGGGTTATGAGCTTGTGTAGTTGTGAATTGGTGATTGAGGATGGTGTTAATCTAGTGTTTCCTTGTAAAACTATGGATTGCACATTATAGGTGAAGTGCATGGTCAAGTGATGATAATCAGTTATAACTGGCCCTAAAGTGAATAACCATTTAACACTTAGAATGATGTGAGCTCCTTGCAATTCTAAGACATATAAATCAATATCAAAAGTGTTCTGTTGTTGCAATGAGATAGGTACCTTTGTGCAAATGCCTTTGTAGAATAGGCTATCCCCGTTCTCAACCTGAACTTTAAATTATTTAATGGCCTGGATAGATAGTTGCAAATGTTTAGATACCTGTGCTGTTATGAAATTATGAGTATTACCACTGTCAATCAGAATTTGAACTGGGAAGCCTTTAACTGTTCTGGTCAAACTAAATGCTTTGGCGGAGTGATGTCCAAAGAGGGCATTGAAACTGATTTCAGGATAGGATGGATTCTACAGATACATCTCTTCATTCCTATCTGTAACTGGTTCAGGTTCATCTTCTTCTTCAATTAGCATGCATAAAAATGATGCCCCAGGTTTGCTCCGATGACCAAAGACATATTTCTCCTCACAATTGTAACACAACCCTTTTTCACGTCTTGTCGCCATCTCTGTCTATGATAAACACCTTATAGGTATAGATGTGCTCAAATTGGCTACTGGTTTATTGGTAGTATTTGTAAATTGTGTGGTCTTTGGCATCCAACGTAAGGATTGTTCTTTCGAGTCTGCATAATTTCATGCAAGGCCCCATGCTGCATGGAAGTTTGTAGGTAAATGAGCTTGAACGTCACTTCTGACATTCGGTTTAAGTCCTGAAATAAACATGCTCTTTCGGAGGTTGTCCGGTATGCCTGTCACTCTGCTAGATAAATTTTCAAATTCTATTTGGTACTCTTGTACTATGCCTATTTGAGTTAACTTGCATAGTGCGCCTGCAGGATCTTCATATGCAGTAGGTCCATATTGGCTAAGTATTGCCGCACAAAAAAATTCACCCTAATTCGTGATTAATCCTTCTCATGACAAATTGCGGTACCAGCTTGATGCAGGTGTGTCCAAATGAAAGGAAGCAATGCGAATGAGGTTTGGTTCAGCAATTGTATAATACTCGCAGTATTGATCAACTGTGAATAACCAATTTCTAGGATCTCTGTGGCCGTAACGTGGAAAATCTAAACGTATTGGTTTGGGACGTGGTGGTTCTGTTCGAGTCGGGCCTGGACCCAAAATGCTTGTGCTTGATCATTGCGTTTCCATGAAACGCATCATCTCTTGTTGAAAATGATCCATCATAGTATTAAGTTGCTCTTGGTTGTTGTGTTGCTGTTGGTTAAGAAACGCCTGTTGTCGCTCATCACATGTTGTTTGTTGCTGCTGAAGCGCATTCAGTTGGTCTTGTATCTGAGCCATGCGTGTTTTCTCAGCCATGGAGGTGCTAGATGAAAGCACCAAATGTAAGGGCAAAATAAGGAGAGGGATAAGGAGTAGGGAAAAGAGGGAGAAAAGAATTTGTCAAATCATTCATACTCATTCAGCCATGAATTGATCCTTTTAAAGATTTACAAAATCCTAATTTTGAATTCAAATAATAGAATGGAAATAACAACTTATCCTAATTTTGAATTCAAATAACAGAATGGAAATTCAAATAACATAATGGAAATAACAATTGATCCTAATTTTGAATTCAAATAAAAAAATGGAAATAACAGCTGATCCTAATTTTGAATTCACATAAGAAAATGGAAATTCAAATGCATCTGGTCCGCTACTCATAGGAACTCAAAGGAGACAAATTTCCTTGATGAAGAACCAACAAACATGAATGAGAGATAATTGTGTGTAGTAACAATACATCCGTAGAAGACTTGTTGCACAAACAATGTCCAAAAAACTTCACATAATTCAAAGTTTGAATACATGTGGAAGTCACTAATATAACACCTAGCACCAACATATCTATCTCAATGAGTCCTTCAACGGACACAAGGCTCATGCGGTTGACAGTGGATAAAAAGAAGAGATGAAGAAGACAAATCAAGAAAGTTGTATGACGGAGGTTGAGTCCAAGCAGAACGACTAGTTGTAAGAACATGGACAACTC
Organism: Glycine latifolia; assembly: GCA_013407115.1. Classification (NCBI taxonomy): domain Eukaryota; kingdom Viridiplantae; phylum Streptophyta; class Magnoliopsida; order Fabales; family Fabaceae; genus Glycine; species Glycine latifolia. The sequence goes on from QARZ01039628.1 coordinate 10,417, forward strand.
ATGCAACATTTGAAGTTTGAATTCAACCTCCAACGATCACAATAACGACTAGCTCTTGATCAAGTCTATAAATTGATCAAATTCAAAGTAGCAAATTCTAAGAAAATATTGTCTAAGTAAAGGGTTTGATTGATTAGAAGCATTCTTGGTTTAAAAGTGATTAAGATCCTTTAACTCTGATTTTACAAATAAATTTCAAAAGGCCAAGTTTAAACCAATTCACCCCCTCTTGGTTATTGTGGTATTCCTATTGTTTTTGAAAATACAATGAATAATATACTGCAAATGAACCAAGAGGGGGGTAAATTGGTTCAAACCTGATATTTAAAAAATTTCTGAAACAAATTGTAGAATTAAAACTTGGATCATATCACTTGTTCACCCTTTTGTAAATCCAGAAATCTTTCTTCACCCAAGATCAAACTTTGATATGAATGCAATGACATAATTTGTTTCTTTGATAATAATATTTGATTTCACAAAGACATGCAATGAAACATACAAAATTATAACCAAGAGACAACGCAATTATACTGGTTCACCTCTCAACCTTGGAGGCTACATCCAGGTGCTTCCAACCCACACTAGGTTAGAGTAATTACTATATCACAGAATCTTTTACAAGCAATCCACAAGTGACTTTCTTTATCAACACTAGACAAAGATACTGATTCTAAAACCCTATTAGAATACAAATCACCAAGATACTGAGAACTCTATGATATGCTTCCAGCATATATTAGTTTTTAGGATTAATTGATTAATAAATTATTTAAGAATGAGTAAATTAGATTAGGATTTGGTAAAGTATTACTTAATTGCATAATACTTTAATTTCTTATTTATTGTGTCATTTAGGAACCAACAAGAGAGGAAAAGAAGCAAAAAGAGCAAGCTAGTGCTCTCGAACAAGCCACGCTAATCGCGTGGACTCCCACACGATCAGCGTCAGAGTGTCAACATCAAATATTCAGCTCGAAGAACCCGCGCTAGTAGCGCCAACTACCACGCCAATTGCCCCAGATGCTGAAAACCATACTTCCAACTCGAATTAACCACGCTATTAGCGTGGCCATCCACGCGAGTAACGTGGGACTACCAAAGGTTAAATCCTTAGCTCGAACAAGCCATGCTATTAGCGTGGCCATCCACGCGAGTAGCGCCATGATATCAAACTCAAGCCTTCAATTCGA
>QARZ01039629.1:0-28590 GCA_013407115.1 Glycine latifolia
AATCAATCTAATTGAATAAGGTGGGATCAAAAAGGTGTGTGTGTCTTGACTACAATTCTTTCTCATAAATTCCCTAAATCCAAATAACATTATGTTTGAAGTCTTATTAATTCTTAGATTTTAATTTTAATTGTGTTTAATTCAAGATACAAAAACCAACTTTCTCAACATTTATTAATCTAATTTAAAGATATTAGTTATGATAACATTAGTGACTCAATCCTCGTGGGAACGATATTCTACTTATCATTTTATTACTTGGAACGATCGCTGCACTTGTCGAACGCGCAACACTCTCCCACATGGTGCATTCCAATTTCTCAATTGCAAGCTAGGAATGTCAAACATACATTCTCCAACTTGAGGGAGGATATTAGCGATGTTAGAAGTCAATCATTAGAGAATCAACTATGGTTAGAAAGTAGTTGGTAGTTGGTTATGGTTGTTAGTAGTTGGTTAGACTTGTAACTAACTTCCTCTATGTATTAAAGCTTGTACTAACAACTAAACTACACAGAAGCAATAATTCATTGAATCAAAGTTGTTTTTTTATCCCAAATTTCCTTTCTTCTTTCTCACAAAACTCTTTTCTGCTGCTGCTCAATTTCTTCATGCTTCCATTCAATATTTTTTTTATTTAACTCTCTTTTTCCCGTCTTTCTCTTTTTATTTTCTCCAAAAAGACAAGAAGTACACACTCTTAAGGGATGTGAAAAAAAAAATATATTAGCAAATGCATTGTGGGTTCCACCTAATACATTGGATGACAATGTCGTGTAAAATTACGATGATATTAGCATTCTTCCATGACAGATTAAAAATATTTGTTTACGATAATCGAGCACGATATGTTGGGTTCACCTAATATACAATTCCAAATTTGACTTTCCGAGACCATGTTTTACGAAATGTTGGCCATAGGAAACCCATTTGACTACTAACACCAAGGAAAAGAAAAACAAATAATTCATTGAGAATAATTAGCTAACAGTACTTGTTAGTTAATTAGGTGAAGTCCTAGTTTTCTTACAAGTTTTAGGGTTTTGCTCCCTAATGCTGGCCACTATAGGCAAAAGTGAAGTCATAAGACACACTCCAAACATTCCTAGCTAATTAATTACACACATTTGGCAAAATTGTAACCTAAAAGGCCTCCTAAGGTGTATGTAAGTACTAGCTTCATTAAGACCAATCAGAGTGAAACAGGTTATCTTCTCTTCACCATGTTTATGGACCAACCGGTAGTTGCTTGTTGTGTATGGGACGTCGTCTTCTCACTCGGGTATAATCCACAGTAAAGTATTGTGAGGGATCATCCACCTCCATCCATTCTTGTCCATTTTTCCCAAGCACCATGTTTTGCTTTCTATGATATTGCTTCCCTGTAAAAGTTGCATAATTTCATAAACATGAATTAGTGAATCTTTTTTAAAAAAAATTAAATTAACATATAGTACATGAGTGGATTCAGATCAAATATATATAATACATATCCTTTTTGGATCACATATATATGATATTATTGTATCACTTATAATTATTTAGGCTCAATTATAAAACGCAAAAGCATTATTACTTTTGGAGATATGCCAAAAGGGGGTTTCAGCTCATTGATGGCATAATAATATATGTGACCAATTCGCATAACTCCTGAATTCAATTTTGAGTTTTTAAAAACTCCAAATTTTTTTTATTGAACAAGAAAGTAATTTCGTTATACTTATATACAGAGTTATTCTACTTTCTAACCCGTTATGCCAATACTTATTGTTATTGTTACAATATTTTGTAGATGACTGAAGATCAATACACCATTCTAGCAACGATCAATACACCTCCAAATTATCAAAGGGAATTTCTACTTCAATTCACAACTAAAGCTAGGTTAAATCTTGTACTCCATATATATTTTGATTTTTCCCAAAATAAAAAGAAGGAAAAAAAAAATAATGCCCGAACATTTAACGAAGAGGAATATATCTATATATATATATATATATATATATAAAAGATTGGATGTCTAGCCATATATATATTCACATAAACTGAATATATATATGTATGTATGCACATAAAGACATGCATTCATGTCAAACACTGAACACTGATAAGATAGGCAAAGTAATATTGACTTGGAGAGGAACAAGCTCTTTGAGTTGCTGTGAATGAAAATGTTTGTAGCAGTGATAACACAGAAAAGAAAGGGTAGGCTAGAAGGTAGATATGTTGAACACTAAAGTCCACATATGCTACTCTTTTCACCACTTTTCATTTTCCACGTCTTTGCTTACCCCCTAGGTTGATAAAACCTCACTTGATTTGGTGCATGAACCTTGGAAAGTAAATAGAGACCGCAGATTACTTAGTACTCATGAAAAGCTTTTGAGATATAAAATATTACACGGACATACAAGCTAGAATCAACAAGAAAATTCATTGCATTGAATAATTTAGTCAAAAATGATTTGTTTTAAGTAGTATATATTAATAACTAGTAATTTTTGTTGATCATTACCTGCAGCAAAGGAACCCTCCTGCTGCTTGTCTGATGCAAGATCTCTAGCTTCATCACCTTCTTTAACCTAATTTTTGAAAAACTAAGGAATAAATAACATAAATATAGATAAAAAAAAATTATGAGAAGACTAAAAGAAGCTTCTTTTGATTCATGTAGTACCTTCTCAGTGAATCTTAGCTTTCTAGGAATTGTTGGAATATCAGAAAGCTGCAGGTTTGAATTGACTACTGGTCCTGTATTACCATCTATATAATGAAGAATATGATGAGTGATTCATAAGGACTTTCTTTTAATAGATTCATGATAATATATAAGGACTAAACAAGAACTCAGAAAATTAGTTCAGTTATAAAAAGTTCATGAACAAGTAGATAAAGACTAAAGAGAGTATGCTCTTACCTTCAAGTTGGAGAGAAGGTTCCAATTGAATTTGGGAAGAAGAACAAGTTGGTATTAGATAAGAGAAGGAAAAGCTAAGAAGAGTGGTGATGATTATCATCTCCATCAGGTTCATTAATTTCTTCAGAGGGTATTGCACAAGAAGATACTTTCTTCAGCTGCAGGTAGGTTAAGCTTATATACAAACCCAAGAAGGAAACCTCACACTGACAAGGGCATGAGAGAGAGAGAGAGAGAGAGAGAGAGAGAGAGAGGAAACACAGAGCACAAAATTCAGAGTTCCGAAACAAGTACAGGAAAATCTTAACTATTCATATTTCATAACTTACTTTTTACTTTTTTAGGAGGCTTCACGCAATTAAGGTTGTTTTTTTCACCTAATGCTGTAGGGCCCTTATTTATTGGTTTCTTACTTCCAGTTTTAACGATGCTTTATCTCTGTGTATCATTCCCTCAACCTCAATATATTCCTACTAGGACCACTATGATCTCAACTAATTTTTTATGTAACATATAGTTATATTTTTCAATTTATAAAAAAAAAATGAAACTTGACTACATATGAAGAAGAAATTAGTAGAAACCATACAGTCTCAAATTTCTATTCAAGCACATATGTTAATAACACTCATTCTAAATTCAATAGCAATTCCATCTTTTCTTGCCTGTAGAAAGAAGGACATATTGATTTGATATTTAATTTCATGATCAGAGTTTCGTCAAATATTTCTATTAAAGGAACTAAAGATATATGAAATTTGAACTATTACTTAATGAGATATGCAGTTATACAATACTCTCCCTTCAATGATGTCAGTGATAGGGACGATCAGTTTATATGTTATATATGGCAATTTTTATCCATTAAACTGTCTAAGAGGCTATGATCGCATTGTCTCTTTAGTCCTTTACCCTTACGTATACTAACTTGTGAGATATATATACCACCAATTATTGAATATTTTGTGGTTTAAATTCTTGACTCCTAGTCATACGACATTTTCAATGCGTAAATTCACCTAAAATTAATATGTCATTATTAATTATTTATTTGCGCGATGCATAGCTCAATATTGACTCATTATACTCACTTTGCAGGTTATTGCTTTAGTGATTTTTCAATTTTATACATTAGGTGCATAAATATTGTTTGTGTATTGCTATCCACTACTGTTCTACACACCTTGTGTTGAATAGTGTTGTACCATCGATAATGTGGCTCTTTTTGTCTTCAAAAAAGAAGGTACGTATAGATTAAAGGAGACATGCAAAAATATAAATTTTATTAATAATGAAAGTATTTTTTAGGAAAATAATGAAAGTATTATTATATCATATATAAAAAATCTATTTAATGTGTATGTTCCCTAACCTTAACGGAGCTATTTGTAGCTGTGGGGCATGAAAATTTTCAATTGTAAATTTTTATATGTATATTAGGTATAAAAAATTGTCAAACTTGATTTGAACCTTGCGTTGGGAATTATCTTTTTCTTTTCACTCTCAGTTTGTCTTCATTGTTGTTGGAGATGTTTAATTTTAGCTTCTCAATCAGCAGTGAATCTTGTATTTTTGGGTTGATTAGCCCATAGAAAAAAAATAGGTAATTACTTTTATTTAGTATTTTTATTTGAAATTTTACTGTAAAAAGTTTATATTTAAGTGTTGTTTATATTTTCTAATTTTTGTAAAACATTTTATTCGTTTTTAAAGTCTTTATTATCAAGATAATAATACTTTTTTCATTTTAAGGATAAAAATATTCAAGTATCATTTATATTCCTTTTTAATAGTGTTTCCCATGATTGTAGTTACGACCAAATGACTTTATTAGTATTTTCTTTATATTTTTTAATTATAATTGTTTAATAATTAAAGGTTATTTATTAACATTTGTTAATAGGACAAATTTGAACATTAAGGCAGTCAATAAATATTCATTTTTTATTATTACTATTTTATATTTTTCTCATTTTGTTTGTTCTTCTTGCTATTTTTGAGGTTCTATTGTAATTTTGGGCTCAAGTGTATATCCAAACATAATTCTCTGCAATGACAATACATCCATTTTTTGTTTTTCAACCATCAGAAGACAAATTCTTCTTTAATAATTATTTATTACTATTATTATCGTAAAAGATAATTTGATTTATAACATAACTTATTCCAAGTTAGCATATTTTTAGAACATATTTAATTAAAAAATCATAAATAATATTGATAACTTAGATATCACTTTTTATTACTAATTCATCAAGATTCTTAGTGACATATGAAATGATGATTGACATTTGTATTTTGTAATATTCAGTCTTTACATAGAGAAATTTAATTTTTCTCACATATAAATATATTTTCTATGTGTTTTTTAGATTATTTAAAATATTTTTCTCACATATAATTGTAATTTTTTTATGAAAATTGATGTTTAGATGTTTATTAAGTAGATGAACGTTAGTTTGGGGCCCCAAGCCAGTCCAACCTGACTTCGTCCGTGCTAATTAACCTATCATCTAAGAAATAAGGTTAAACTAATCTGAATGTCCTTATAATTTTATTGAATTTTTAATTAACTCTCTACAGGTAAAATCACTTTTAAAGGTCTTATAACATTTAAAACACTTGTAATTAAATCCCAACACTCTAACACCATTATAAGTTGGCTTAATTGCACTTTTTTTCTATCTATCTTTTAGGATTTTGTAAATTTGACGATCAAATTATGAAATTTGTCCATTTTGTCATTTAACTTTTGAAATTTTGCATACTTTACAATCTAACTTTTTTTAAAAGAATTTCACCCAATTTTCAAAATTTCACGCATTTTGTGACTCAAATTTCAAAACAAAAATGATTAATTATAATATAAGAGATCAAACGTGCAAAATTTCAAAGTTGGTTGACAAAATACACCAAACTTTAAAAGTTGAGTGACAAAATATATAATAAATAGGTCACAAATTACACAAAATTTAAAAAATTGGGTGATAAAATATACAAATTTCATAGTTTAATGACTAAATTCACAAAAACTAAAAGATGAGTGACAAAAAATGCAATTAAATAAGCCTATAATCCATAAATTAAACTTAAAGCATTAATTATTAATTATACTTTAATTTAATCTCTCATTGCAATTATGCAATATTCGTCTTCTAATTACAATTGCATCACCAATTGGGTCTCTTAATTTTCTCCTCATTTACAATCAAGTCTCTTTGTCCATCGTCTATAAACTATTTAGTAAATTTGTTTGATATAATATTGTTGTGAAAGTTGACATATTATCTGACACACATGTTGACATGATATTTATCTCATACTGACCTAATAATAATGATATGACACATTGAGGTGACAAACAAAATTACATTAGTAATTAATAAAATTATTAAAGGTGAAAGTTAAACCCCTTCCTTCATACCCAACAACAATAGTAAAATGACTAGGCTAATGACTTTATGTGATATATAAATATATATAACTTAAACAAGAAACTAAATTGCACAAATATTAACTATTTTAAGATTAATATATAAATTAATAATGAATACTACAAAACTTATTTCGTCAAAACATGACGAATTTGTGTTTTTCGTAAAAAAATCATATTACATATTTATAATTTATAGTCATTTAGAAAAGAGATAACAACACAGTATCAATTTGCATGTTTTGTGCAAACATTTTTCTTACTAAAGAGTTTTGATTTTAAAAAGTGGTGTGTGTAAAAATACAGTGCATTGTTGAGTTAAATTTGACAAATTTTTATTTTACAAACTATATAAGTTTGCAAAAAGAAATTTTGTCTTTCTTTTATGAAAACTTGGTTTCACACAAAATATAAGTGTATATATGAATATATTTTTAAGGTTAAATGTTACTTTTAATTTATTATGTTTTAGTATTTTTTTTTACTTTGATAAATTAAATTTTAAAAATTTAATTTTGATTCTTTATGTCTTTGAAAGTTTCATTTGGCATTTTAAGTTTTCAAAAATTTATTGTAGTATTTTATATTTTTAAAAGTTTCATTTTAGTTCTTTCTTTCATTTTTCATTAAAAATGTTAGTGTTTCAATCCATCAATATTTTATATTTTGAAATAATTAGTTATTTTAACCTTCATTATTTTAAATTAATTATTTTACTTATATTTAATGTTTGGTCAAAATTTAAAATATTGATGAAAGACTAACGTTTTTAACTAAAAACGAAAAAAATATCAAAATGACTAAAATCAAACTTCTAAAACTTAATATACTAAAATGAATTTTTGGACATAAAGTTTTAAAGTTTAACTTTTGAAACTTAATATATCAAAATGAAAAAAAAAAAAAAACTACTCCCTCTAGCTAGACTCATATATATGGAAAAAATTATTTTGTATGTTTGAGTCAAATATAAGTATATATAACTAATTTCACTTATATTTAATGATATCATTTCAAAATTTTAATATTCATATAATTACAACTCTATTTTATTCATGATATCACATTTTAAAAATAATCTTATATTTTATTTGAGATTAATAAAATTAATTAATTTTAATTAATTTTTTTAAACAATATAAAATTGTTATATTTACTTATACATGAATCCTAAGAAAATAAAACATAACAAATAAATAAAAACATTTAACCTTTAATTTTTAAAGATAACTAAACATATCATAAAACCGAATGTATTCTCCTGAACTAAATTTAAAGCACTCAACACAGAAATCTAATAATAGCCATACTTGTCATGAAGATCAAAAAGAACTATGTGAATGGAACTTTCTACCTATAGCAGACTGCCTACCTAGGAAGTCAAGAACATAGTAAACTGAAATTTCTAAGATTCACATGCCACAACAGTTGTACAACTGTACGGGGTTACTATATTGTTCTACCATGCATACTACCACCATTTAAGGCCCTCGAAACTCGCCCAAGTGGACCGACATTCATGCAAGTCAAGAAAATGCTACAATGTTCATTGTTTTTATAATTAGTTGTGGGAACTACGAAATGAATCAAATTTATGATGAGCTTAGCACGTCTTGCTCCCATGCCATAGTCAAAGCACACATAAGAAAGACTTTCGGTTTTCGAAGCTAGGCACATGATGCAACATAGTTCATGAAACATCAGGGCGCAGCGTTTCAGGAGAGTTGGCTTTTTGTCCAAATGTGCCTCCCAAACATAAAATTATCTAATGCGAAACATTACTTTTGCATTCACAACAATATGAATAGGCAACTTAACTATCAAAGTTGATTATTTTATCGCAAATTAAAAATAATGGATTGTTGTTGTGCATTTATTAATTCACACAAATTTTCAAAAGAAAATTACTATGATTGGCCTAGTATGAGAGATTGGAATTGATACTTGAAAAGTTAGGTTGAATTCTCATTGCCGTTATTATAACAAATTTTTGAATTAAAACTCTAATTTATTGCCCCTATTATATTTACACAAAATATTAGATACAAACTCTCATGGTTGCTATTATATACAATTTTTCGAAGCTATGTTGAATTGTCAATATTATCATCATTATACGATTTGATTACTATTTTTACTTTCTAATTTATTTTTAAAGTTCAATTTTGTCCTTTTATTATTGAAAAATTCAATTAAGTCCTCTAATTTCTTAAAATATTCAATTAGTTTTTTTTGTTTATAGAATTTTCAATTAGGTTCTTTATTTTTAAAATAGATTCAATTTTATCCTATTTAAAACTAAATTTGATCTTATTTTTGAAACTTTTTGGAGCAAATAAAAGAAAAATGGAATCCAATTGAATCTATTTTAAAATAATAAAGGAACTAATTGAAACTTCTCCAAATAAAAAGACCAAATTATATTATTTTTAGAAATTAGAGAATTTAATTAAATTTTTTAATAATAAAAGAATCAAATTGAACTTCAAAAATAACTTAGATAACCAAAATAGTAATTAAGTCTTATTATACACAAAAAATACTAAAACCATATATTCTTCTTGGAGATTACATAAAATAATAAAAAATCGCCTTGTTTATTTCTTTAATATATTATTTTACGGGATTTCTTTTGTAACTAGACATCGTAATTTAATCAATAATAATATTACATAAAAAGTGGAAATGAAAAATATGTAAATAAAGCTAACGATTTGGTCAAAACTAGTTAAGAGTAATGTGCCCATGATCGATGTGGTCCAAATTCTTCCCTAAACCTATTAAAAACACATATACAAACCATTGGTGCATAAAAAGCACATTTCCTTTTGTTTCACAGCTGTCCGCGCCACACTAATCCCTTGCTCGAACCTATGGTAATATGACCTTTACAAGGATGACTTTAAGTCAATCTATCTACATTACAAGTAATCAAACCATTCACATATATATATGGTTATCAACCGAGTCACATGGTGGTAAGCATATATGGAGTGGTAGACCAATAAACACAGCTCAACATAATGTAAAGTTTAACTGAAGTAATTTGTCTTGCAATTAATTTAGTTTGGTTATGGCATATTTATGTGGTTCCATATTAATATTATGTAACCATCTTTGGTGTTGTGATGATACAGGGGACCTCATTACAAGCTCTTTTTAAATGGGTTTTGGACACACCCTTGTGCCCATACAAACAGAATATACTTTGTTTTGCTGATTAAAAAAAATGAAAAAGCTAAACTTACATCCGAAAATTTATACTCATCAACATCCATCTAAAAACATGGTTAATTAGACTTAGATGTGTAAACTTGAGTAATTATGTTTTGTAAGTGATTAAAAGCAAATAAATATAATTGTATATAATTGTCAATATATATATAGTGGCGGAACATAGAAGGAGCCCTCTCAAAATGAGTAGTTAAATATGAATGAAGGTCTGTGATTCAGCGAGAAAAAAAAAATGAAGGCCTGTGCGTGTTGTTGCTTGTTATATGAAGGTTATAATAGCTTGGTTCTTGGTTTAGTTAGGAAAATTTCTATGACCTTTATATAATAATTCTAGTATCAGAAAAATTAGTCAGTGTGACTTGAATATAAAATTTTTCTTGTAGATTTTTGTGTGTAAATTTTTTCTATTAATTTTATGATTCTTTGCAAATTTTTTCTAACAAAGTTTTCGGCAACTTTTAGTATAATTCGGTAAAAATACGATTTATTTTCAAATTTGATGAAAAATTCATAGAAATTTTTTTTTTTTTGCATATTCTCAATAAAAAAGTTTACATATAATTTTCTTTTTTTATTTAATAATGAATGAAGGCATAAAAATTGTAAAGATAAATTATATGAGTAGTGTTTTAATAAATTATAAAGAGTATTTTAATTGGACCCTCCAAAAAATCAATTCACTCAATTCATGAAACCAATAGTTATTTTTGATTATGATGATTGGCGGCTATGGTGTGTGCAGTGTGTTTTGTGCAAATGTTTTCCAACCCCCTTTTTCATACTGCATGTTTTCCAACCTTTATGACCTTCACCACTTAGCGAAATATATTTTATTCATTATCCTATTCTTGAATGTATATCAAAACATTATCTCCATTGCAAACTTTATTCCTCGAATAGCATATACTTCGAACATGACCGTAACACTTGTTAAAAATTTGTCCAATACCACCAACAAATAACAATATGCTCGGTCTGCCTAAAATTTCAATGTTACTATTAAGTATTCTAATCATTTTTTCTTTAATTTCTTTAAAGAAAAAACAAAGAGTATTTTCAAAAAACACCCCTACCTCTCCCAGGCAAGTCTCACCTCCACCCAATGCCACTGTCGAACCAAACACCCCTGCCGCAACCACCGACCACCATCGTCGTCGACTGTATTGCAAAAAAACAGTGCAAACGAATTCGAAAAGAAAAATGAGGTATAAAACTTGATATACTATTTTATTTTACACTTCTGTTTACTTCTGGAACAACCTTTCCAGAAATTAAAAAATATACTTTCCTGACTTGACATTCCAGAAGGGCCTTTCTTGAAGTACATTTTTTTTTAACAAAAGGGAAGTGTTGTGTATTTGGGTTGCCTGACCTGACACACATGCATAACCAATAGAGAGAATACAAAGGAAAAGAGCTATGAACCGAGAGAGAGGAATAGGAAGCTAACAATGGAAAAAAGATATTCTCCATTTCTTTCCTTTGTCATTTTTATCTGTTAAAAAAATAGTACTCTCGTTATATTCCGACACATTTTTATTTCCTAAAAACTATAGTAATAGATAAAAAAAAATAGAGAAGATCTTGACACTCTAACAATGATATTGAGAGTGGAAAGATGGGAGGCCTGCATGATAAATTGCTTTCGGCAGTGATAAGGGAGGGATCAGAAATGCATCAAAGGGTCGAATTTGTTTTTTACTTAATTATTTAAATATATAATCTCTAATAAATAATTATTTAATAAATTAAAAGTTTCAAAAAAATATTATTAAACATTGACTAAATACTCTATTTTTTTATCCATTTTTGCCTATCAATATTTTTTTATTTTTCTTTTCTCCTAATGTATATACAAAAATCTTGAGGGTTGGAGGGAAAGGCTCTTGCTTGCCCCTGTCTAAATATGTCTCTTGCTTGCCCTGTCTAAATATGTCTCTGGAGGTGATGGAGGAGGTAGTGACTATATTGCATGATATACTAAAAAAATTAAAATTATTGATTAGATAATATATGTACACTTATTGGTCCTTTGCTGACCGGATCAGGACCTCGAGTCTCTTCACGCTTTTGTGTTTGAGGCTAGAAGTTTGTGTACCTTATCGGTCCTTTGTCGATTAGACCACACTACTAGAAAAAGAGCCTTTTACATCGGTTATTTTCGACATTCCACATCGGTTTTGAACCGATGTTGAATCAGGCGACGTTGAATGTCTGGAACTTAACATCGGTTTTCAAAATCGATGTTAACAAACGTTCACAACATCGGTTTTCCAGAGATAACCGATGTGGATATACGATAAATTCAAACATTTAATCTCATACCCATGGATTCTTAACATCGGTTTCTGAGAAAAACCGATGTTAAGTTACACCACAACATCGGTTTTCTTTGCAAAACCGATGTTGTTACATTAAATCAACATCGGTTTTGGCAAATAAAACCGATGTTGATTTCATGTAACAACATTGGTTTTTGCAAAGAAAACCGATGTTGTATGTTAAGTTAACATCGGTTTTCAAGTAAACCGATGTTGTTTCTTAATTAATTTTTTTTAATCTTTTGTCTGTTTTTTAAATTTTAGCAGTTCTTCAACCTGTAAATTAAAAACCAGATCCAGCCAATTTCAAAATACATTCAAATAAATTGATATTTGAATAACAAATAAAATTCAATAGCCTCTCAATGTACATAAAAGAATTTCCTAAACTAATGTTTATACAATTGTATTGGAAATCCAATAACCACCTAATCTATTAATAACTCATCTCTAATCTTAAGAAAAAAATTCGCCCATTCAACCCTAATAGCCTTCAAGGTGTCGGCCTCCAATGGTCTTTCATCGGTGAAATACTGCATGACATAAGACAACATCATTTAATAAGTACAAAACAAAAACAAGTAAAAAGGAATTACTTTTGAATTAGACAATTAATTACCATGTCCCAGTTATCTGAGAAGCCGCCTTGGACTATGGTCGACATCCAATGCATAACATAATAGCCACACTCAGTGCTTCCTTTTTGCTTATTACACTAAATTGAAAAATGTAGTCAAAGTTAACAGCGCTGTTAGTGTACATTGCCATAAATATATCTTTCAATACATAAAGCATGATTTATTAGAAGACTTACTTTAAGCGCAATCCATTTAGTAGTAGCCTTTGATTTATTTCCTGGAGTGTCAAGGACTCCCTTCAAAGCACTGCTTAAGAGAAACAAGCATGCATAGTGTACAATAAACATATTCGTGCCATAGAAATAACATAAATGTGTTACAAATTAGGAAGTACCTGTTAATAATGCCTTTAAGGAAGTTATCAGGCCTGTGATGCAACGAACAGAACCAGACCATTACATTGGCCTTAGGACAAATAACTACTAGTTGCCAATGTGAACTGCATTGTCCAAAAACAAGTTATATATTATACTGCATACAAACTGCTCTTTTTGTGATATAAATTGAAACTTACCCATTCAAATACGGTGCAAAGTAGACATCTTTCTGTGAACTCTGCATCCATTTCTTCATGTAGTCCTCGATTTGAAATTGAGATTGGCCAGATCTCTGTATGGACTGTGGCTCGAGGAATCCATACACATGGGCATGATCCGACTGCAGGCTTAATTCATTCATATGCCTATTTTACGGTGAAAATAAAGTCAATTATGGATCAACATAAAACAATTCAACAAGTAATGCTAGTCAATTGAAAGTGACTTACAGAATCCACAGCTGTATAACGGAGATGTTGAGACACTGACCACCATGGATGATCTCCGAAATATCCTCATGCTTGATGTACAAGGGGAAGTTGTCATTATGCACCCCAAACATCGACGGCTCCCATGGCACCTGGAAGGGTCTGAGGAATAGATCGGGGATGGCCAATGCTATCTGGTACAAGGGATCCGAAAAAGGCTGCGGCTTATCTACAGGTTTCGCCGGTCCCTTGGATTGTTGTTTATCCTACACAATTAACAACCAAAAGTGAACGATCAGGTTAACTTGATATGTCACAAATCATGAATAATTAAGAAGAAATAAGGGAAAAATGATAAACCTGAAGCAAAATTGTCTGTACAAGATGTGTCGGCCAAGCAAGGAAAGTGTTAAGTGCCTGGCCCACTAACTGAACCTCGTCAGTGGGAACAGGGACGCGAGCATCAGCATCGCGTACTTCCTCAACACTGACCTTGACCTGATCACTCTCAAGAGGGACGCTGTGCACGGTCGTCGATCCCTCATGAACTCTGCCAAGGGCAACAAGGCGGGGAGGATTGTCATCCACGTACAACCCACGCCTGTCAGATGCACCCGTGTCAGGGTCATTGCCCGAGGGATCGACACAGCTTCCCTTGGTGCTGACACGGGCACCAAGAGGACATGACTGAACCTCTGGAGGCTGCATGGCACCCTGAGACTGCATCTGGGACTGCAATTGGCTGAAGCTCATCATCACTTGCTGCGTAACTCTTTCTGTGATCGACTGTGTAAGCCGATCAGTGATGGACTGCTCCAGCTCTACCCTGATGTTGTCTTTCAGGCGATCCAAGTCTTCAGGCGCCATGGATGCAGACTTCGCCTTGCGAGAGGATGATGGAGCCGGTCCGAAGTATGAGGTGATGGTAACACCGGCTCCAGCACCACGGACACGGTCGGGGTGCTCTGGTCGTCCAATGGCAGTAGTCAGGACATCCTGACGTCCACTGGCGACAAAAGAACCCTGTGAGGTTTGCTCATCCAGGGAATCCTGCAATCAAGAAACAATTAACGTTAGTTTTGTCATTTGTGATTCCAAAAATGAATTAAATGTGTATGACATTGTTGTTTGACTTACAATCCTCTCAGCAATCTCGCGTGCCGCCTCCGAAGTCATCTCCCCGGTCTTCTTTGTGCGAGCGAGCTTCCACTTTACGTGTCGTCTCACGGGGGACGGAGGATGAATGATCGTCTCCGTGCTGTCATCACGAGTTGCTCCCTCCACTTGCTTCTTCGCTTTTTCCTCCAGCAATCGCTTCTCGAGCAACTCGTAACCCCCGCGGGACAACACGTGAGGGGCGGTGTTCAGCTTCTGAATCGCCTGGGCCTTCTTTCTAACATCCTGTTACAGTTTGATACACAAATCATGAATATCAGTATAATTTGACTACATAATTGTTAATTTGTAAGGTTTTGTGAAACAATAACTAACCTCCCAGGAAGCCGCTCGCCGATAAGCACAGAATTGGGTCCACTGTTCCTTACTAATGCCGTATTTTTCGCATACAGCATCGGCATCGTCGCCATTCCCTTCGGTGAGGACCCATTTCCGTGTCAAATCTGATTTGAACTGCCTCCAGCGCTCGCCCACAGTCTGCAGAAGTTTCTTCTTTGTCCGATGGTCAGACGCCTCAGGTATATCAAATTCAGCCTGCATTAGAAGGAAAATGGGCCATCAAGTTACGTCAATGCAGTTAAAATGCATAATTAAAACAATTATGTTGTCCTTTAAATGACATATACCTGAATGTCCTCCCAAATCAAGTCCTTCTGCGCTGAAGGAACTTTCTTCCAATTAGGAAGGGTGACGTCCACCTTGTCCCTCGCCACAATCCCTAGATATGTCCTCAATTTCTTTTCCTGAGGACCGTCAGCCTTCCCTGTCACAGGATCCACATGGACCACCGGTCTGTCAGCACCAGGAGCTCGAGTGGCAAGTGACCTCAGCCGTGTAGCCTTCCTCGTCTTCTTCGCCGTAGACGGCTCAGGTCCTGACTGAAGCGGAGGTGGTGACTCAGGATGAGCCGCTCCTGACTCAGGAGGAGGATGGGGTGCCTCAGCACGAGGAGGGGAGCTGGGTGGTGTAGTCATGATCCTGTAAAAAACAAATAACACTGATAAGTAAAGTTAAGTCACAATATGCATAATCATGAAAATCCAATACAATTCAAATGAGTTTTAAAAAAAATGTACATTATGTGATGTTAATTAATTCTCCTTCATCATGATCATTACGATTTGCATGAACGTCGTCCACCTCGTCTTCTCTTATGTCATTAGGGACTGGTGTAGGGAATTGAGTGACACTTGTATCGGCGGTTGAGTCATCATCGTCAACGTTAATGCCAATGGTTTTTCCTTGTAGTACCACTAACCACCTTTCGTCACAAGGATCTTGAATATAAAACACTTGTTTAGCTTGTTCTGCCATGATGAAAGGTTCATCTTGATAAGCTAGCTTGTTCAGATCTACCAAAGTAAATCCGATGTCCTCGGTTCGCACACCACTGTTGATATCAACCCACTTGCATTTGAAAACACACACAGTGAAAGTAACATAATTAAGCTCCCAGATGTTATTAATGACTCCAAAGTAAGGCAAGCACGCCAACCGTGGATTGTGGTCATGCACAGAAGCGAAGTGTTGGGACTCAGCCCTTAGGCTGACCCCACTGTTTTGCATTGTGCTCTTGTCATCTTGTTGTTTGGTGTAGAACGAGTACTTGTTGATATCGTACCCCTGCCAACTTCTAACATTTCTTTTAGGCCCATCTGCTAACTTCCTCATTGTTTCAGATGAAGATTCATCACTAAAGATTGTATCTTTAAACCAATTCAGAAAAGTCTTGTTATGCTCTTTCAACAACCTATTCTTCGTCATTCGTGGATTAGTTTCCTTGAGTAATGCTTGATGACGAACCATGTATGAGAGGACTTCATGACTGTTATTCAGGACATACAGATGAGCTTGTTGCAATTCATGCAAAGCGGGCGTTATAACATGCAGCCCTCGTGTACCCTTTCCTCCCACTCTGTCCTCATGCCGCGTCTCCGGAAGCCCAACAGGTTTTGCCTTTTCAAGGTACTCAGAACAAAACTCTACAGCTTCTTCTGCAATGTACCTTTCAACAATTGATGCTTCAGGACGATGTAGGTTTTTTGTATACCCTTTCAAGATCTTCATGTATCGCTCGACCGGGTACATCCACCGTAAATAAACCGGACCACACAATTTAATTTCTCTTACCAGATGAACAAGTAAGTGAACCATTATGTCGAAAAACGAAGGAGGAAAATACATCTCCAGCTGACACAAGATAATTGCCGCCTCTTCTTCCAAGTCATCTAACTTCACCGGATCCACGACTTTTGAACAAATGGCATTGAAGAAAAAGCATAGCCGACTTATAGCATGCCTGACTTTGTCAAGCAAAATGTCTCGAATCGCCACGGCTAACAATTGCTGCATCAACACGTGGCAATCGTGAGACTTTAAGCCAACTAGTTTCAGATCTTTCATCTGTACAAGGCTCTTAATATTTGAAGAGTATCCTTGTGGCACTTTCACTCGGCGCAGACACTGACAGAAACTGATCTTCTCCTTTCTTGACAAAGTGTGGCATGCTGGAGGTAAGTAAATTTTCTTACCATCGGACCTAGGATGTAACTGCTCACGTATTCCCATGTCAGCAAGATCTTGACGAGTGTTCAAACCATCCTTTGTCTTGCCTTGAATGTTAAGCAACATGCCGATGACACTGTCGCACACATTTTTCTCCACATGCATAACATCGATACAATGTCTAACATCTAGATCAAACCAGTATGGAAGATCAAACAGTATCGACCTCTTCTTCCATATGGAAGTATGACCTTTCTGCTTCTTTTGTGTCTTTCCAAATATAGTATGGATACCCTCAACCCGCTCAAGAACCTGGTCACCGGTTAGCGGAATCGGTGCAATTTCATGCTCTTGACTTCCATTAAATGCTTTTTTCAATCGTCGATATGGGTGATAAGACTTCAAAAAACGTCGATGTCGTGTGTAAACTGTTTTTCTTCCATGTTTAAGTTGCACGAAACTCGTGTCTTGCTCACAGATAGGGCATGCACGATGACCCTTTACACTGTATCCACTTAAATTCCCATACGCTGGAAAATCATTAATGGTACAAAATAGCAATGCACGCAACTTGACTGTCTCCTTTCGATACCCATCAAACACGGCCACCCCCTCATCCCACAACTTTGTCATGTCGTCAATCAAGGGACTAAGATAAACATCAATGTCATTTCCTGGCTGTCTTGGGCCCGATATCATCATAGACAACATCATGTATTTTCGCTTCATGCACAACCAAGGAGGCAGGTTGTAGATGACTAGCAAAACAGGCCACGAACTGTGCTGAGTACTTAAACTGCCGTAGGGATTCATTCCATCACTGGCAAGTGCAAGCCTGAGATTTCTTGGGTCTTTGGCGAATTCCGGATACAAACGGTCAATCTTCTTCCACTGAACTGAATCGGCCGGATGTCGGACCATTCCATCACAGTGTCTTCCCTCTGCATGCCATGTCAGGTCTTTTGCGTCATCTTGGTTAGCAAAAAGACGCTTAAACCTTGGAATTATCGGAAGATACCACAACACCTTCGCGGGAGGGCCTTTCTTTGAACTCTGATCACTGCCACAGTCGTCATCATCCTTCACTTTGTACCGTGATACCCCACACGTGGGGCATTTATCCATTTGTTCAAATTCATTCCTGTACAATATGCAGTCATTAGGACAGGCATGAATTTTCTTATACTCCATGCCCATCGGACAAAGTATCTTCTTCGCCAAATAGTAACTGCTTGGCAACGTGTTTTCCTCTGGAAGCATGTCCTTAACTACCTCAAGCAGTGAACTGAAGCTTTTGTCACTCCACCCATATCTGGCCTTGAGATTAACCAGATTTAACACCGCGGACAACAATGTCAATGACTCTTTGCACGCTGGATACAACGGCTTCTTCGAATCATTTTCCAACGTATCATACATTGGGGCATGTGCTTGCTTAAATGACTCATGTCCCAGATCACGAATCATATCATCTAATCGATCTCCGATGTCAACATCAAGCGGTTCAGTTTGCGAGACCCTCTGCGTGTTTGTCAATTCACCATGCCATATCCATGTCGTATAAGTCTTCTTAATCCCATCGCAAAGAAGATGCTCCCGTATGTCGTCCAGTAGTTGGCGTCTTCCATTCAAACAATTGATATAGGGACATAAATATTTTTCATTCCCATCCGGTCGACTTCTTTCGGATGCAAATTGCAAGAATTGTTCAACGCCTTCCTCATACTCAACCGTGATGCGACTTGCATTCATCCAACTTCGATCCATGTAACTAATAACTCTGTGATACTCACAAAGTTATTCCATGCATGAAAACCTCTCTTTTTTCATTCAAGGTGTGACCCTATCCCATTCAGGAAGACATATTTTTATAGTATATTCATATGTATAGGTTGCGTTTCTTATCTTAAATTTCACGAAATTTCAGCAGCATTTCGCTTTGGTCTCCGAGTACATGACATGAAAGCGGTGACATGAGTTCCACCACAGTCAAGTATGCACCCAGAGAACAAAGTGAAATGCATTGTACCAAATTTTCATGAAATTTAAGAAAAGAAATGCAACCTATACATATGAATATACTATAAAAAATTGAGTCATCCCAAACTGTCCAAACGGACAATTCAAGAATCAATACAATGATTAATCCAAACTATCCGAAAGAATCAGTGTAATGAATCTCAAACGGGAAACTAAGGTTCACTCATAATGAACATTAATTGTATAGAAAAAGCAACATGCATACTTGACATACAAAATATTTTAAAAACAGTCATAAGACTAATTATACGCGATTGCATGAAACACATTCACACCTGTGATGATGATCTATGTGAAATGTCCAACAATGAAGCTCCTGATGACGAGGCAAACGGGAAAAAGGTTCCCTCTCCTACAACCTACAATGAACATATAGGTTGTTTATCCAATCATGTTGATGGAATGCAAGTGATTTACATAAAGCAAGGGTTAACAGGGATGTGGACAAAACAAGTTACATAAGCACTCATTACATATTATCTTATAAATTTCAATATGAAACACTTTTGTAATTACCTGAGAGGATGGTCAATCACAGTCTCCAACAAGGACGGAGGATGACGATGCAAAGACCCAAATGAGAACTGCATACATATGATACATGTAGTGTCAGATTACAAAAGTTGGTTTCAATCAAGACAAACAAAAGAGCACACACGTACCCTTATGGTCAAAGAAGGTCTTGGACTTCAAATCACCGAGCTAAGGTTGGGTCTACCCAATGCGGAGCATGTAACTGTGGTCAATAAGAATCAGAACAATTGTTGAACCATGACTGAAATTAGCTATTTTTTCACTCAATTGGGTATGATGCATCAGCTCATATGGTACATCTTTTCTACTCGTTTTCTTCCTTAATTTCCACATAATTTATATGGCTTGGAAAGCTTTTAGAAATTTTCCTTGCTCATGCTTTCCAATTTGTTAATTGATGGACAAGTCATTAAATGATTTACTACAAATTTGCATTAATTTTCAGACAGAGGAAACAAAGGGTGCTGGTAGAAATGGACCAAATGGACTCAAGAGGACAATTATAAATTTATATATGTAGCATTTGCCTCATGAGGACAATTATAAATTTATATATGTATAGTTATATACCATGACAAAGTGTAAAAAGAAAATTGTATCTTTTGTTATTGAAGAGGCTAGTGATTGGAATTATGCACATAACCACTATCGATTGCAGCTTTTGGGGGTCAAATATACAGTGAATGGGCAAATGTAAGTTTTAACCTTTTTAATACTCCTTTGAATCAATCCTCTTCTTGGCCGGGAATAAACCATAGCAAAGAAGGAAGACTCCATCACCTTAAGCTTAACACCTCTGTACCACAACTCATCACATTTCCTTTCTTCTTTACTTCAAAATTCAATTCATTTAAATTACACAAGCTTTATAATTGTATTGTACCATCAATTAGGTAAATAAGTATTACTGGACCAAGCTGTTATTCATACAATTTATTAACACAATCAAGATATAATGATATCAAGATTTTAACTTTGTTGCTAGAAAAACAATGAACCAAGTAAACAACAAATCATGGGAGTTGGAAGAGATCTCTAGTAGTGTAATACCCACACTGCTGGATTAGGCATTTTAGATGCTAACAGGTTGACTAGCTAGCTAACAAGTTTACAAAACAACTTCTGGATTAGGCATTTTATCGAGCACTTAGTGGGCAACTTTGTTCTATTCACAGCAATAACACATTGAACTCATACATGACACGAAATTAATGCAAAACCAAACCCCATTCAACAACAAATACAAAATATTCTGAATCGCATCATTGGGCAACAAGGAAAACAGAGAAATGCGATGACACTAACCTCGGATGGAGACGCGGGCTGAAGCTTCAACAATGGAAACCGAGAGTGCGCTGCTACTGGAAATGGCGACGTGCACGACAACAACCACGAGCTCGTAGACGATGGCAATGGTGGACTGGAATGAGAGCTGATGAGGTTGAGGAAGATGCAAAAGAGAAAGCGCGCTAAGTGAGGGTAAATGATTTGGGGCCCCAGACTGTTTTAAAATAACAACAACAACATCGGTTTTCATTCAAAAACCGATGTTAACTAGTAGTCGTTAACATCGGTTTTCATAAAAATACATAAAACCGATGTTAACTATTCCTTCTTAACATCGATTTTCCTAAAAACACTTGAAAACCGATGTTAACTAGTAGTCATTAACATCGGTTTTCTGAAAACACTTAAGAACCGATGTTAACTACTCATGTTAACATCGGTTTTTAAGTGTTTTCAGAAAACCGATGTTAACGACTACTAGTTAACATCGGTTTTCAGGTGTTTTTAGGAAAACCGATGTTAACTTTGTCCACATAATTACAAAATTGCCACCGCGTTTTCGTTAACATCGGTTTTTCCGGAAACCGATGTTAACGTGCCGATGTTAAAACTCCTTTTTCTAGTAGTGCCATGACTTCAAGTCTCTTCATACTTACACGTTTGTGACTAAAAGACTATGTACCTTATCAAAAGTTTTTTTACAAAACCATGACTTCAAGCCTCTTCGCATTTACGCGCTAAAGGATGGAGGACTGTGTACTTATCGATCGTTTGTCGTTGTACCATGACTTCAAACCTTGTTGTGTTTCACGCTTGAGGTTGAAGGAATGTGTACCACACTAATCGTTTCCCAATCACTCAGGATTTCAAGCCTATTCGTTCTTACACACTTAAGGCTAGATGACAATGCACCTTATCGGTCATTTGCCACTAGACAGAGGACTATGTACTTTATCGAAAGTTTGTCAGCCGAACCATGCCTTTAAGCCTCTTCTAACATTCATGCTCAAGGCTAAAGGACTGTGTACCTTATTTGTCGTTTGCCGAAAGACCATGACGTCAAGCCTCTTCACGCTTATGTGCTCAAGGTTGGAGGACTGTGTACCTTAATTACTAGTCGTTTGCCAATAGACCATGACTTCAAGCCTACGTACTCGAGGCTGGAATTATGTACCTTACTGTTCATTTGTCGACCGGACCAGGACTTCAAGCATCTTCACGCTTACACGCTCGAGGCTAGATGACTATGTACCTTACTTGTCATTTGTTGACCACACAATGACTTCAAGCCTCTTCTCTCTTACATGCTCAAGGCTAGAGGACTGTGTACCTTATCGGTCATTTTTCGACTAGACCATGATTTCCCTCACATAGGCGTTAGCGATTGATTGTCTGACTATACTAACATAGATAACAACAATTATCTTTGTAATTCCTCTGGGGCTATAATGATCACCCAAGAGAAGTCGTTACAAGGTACTCACAATAGCAATTCATGGAGTTAAAGGTAGACCATTACGAAGCGGGGGGAGGCCATGTGCATAAGAACATTAACACAATTTTTTCTTACACAATTATTTAAGTATATAATTTCTAATAAATAATTATTTAATAAATAAAAAGTTTCACATAAATATTTATTATTAATTTTATGTGTAAAACTAAAGAAAAAATCTACTAGTAGAAGAAAATTAAGTGAACATTAACTCAAGAATCTACTTTTTTTTTCCATTTTTCTCTATCAATATTATTTTCTTCTCATGTATATACAAAGAATCTTGAGGGGCTCCTGCTTGCCCCCGTCAAAATTTGACCCTGTTAGTGTCAAAGGCCGTGGTTATATTGCATTGCATACTAAAAAATTAAAACAATTGATTAGATAATATATGTACCTTACCAGTCATTTGCTAATCAAACCATGACTTCAAGCCTCTTTGCACTTATGCACTAGAGACTAGATGACTATGTACCTTACTTGTCGTTTGCCGATCAGACCATGCCTTCAAGCCTCTTTGTCCTTACATGCTTGAGGCTAGAGGACTGTGTACCTTACCGATCATCTGTTGATAGACCATTACTTTAAGCCTCTTTGCATTTATGTGCTTAAGGATGGAGGACTATGTACCTTACTGGTCGTTTGCCGACCGAACTATGACTTCAAGCCTCTTCGCGCTTACGGGCTTAAGGTTAGATGACTATGTACCTTACCAGTAGTTTGTCGACCAGACCTTTACTTCAAGCCTCTTTGCGCTTACGCGCTTGAGGCCGAAGGATTGTGTGCCTTACCCGTCATTTGCTTACCAAACCATGATTTCCCTCACATAGAGCTTATCTATTGATGTGTGACTGTACTCACATTGATAACGATAAACATCTTTGTAACTCCTCTGGGGTTGTAATGATCAGACAAGAAAATTCGTTACAAGGTATGTACTAGTAATAGCAATTCATGAAGAGTTAAAGACGAAATATTGGGAAGCAGAGGGGAGGCCTTGTGAATAAGAACCCTTGACATTGGGATAAAAGGATAGATTACACTTGTCTCAATTAAATGCTTTTGAACTAAGC
This sequence comes from Glycine latifolia, assembly GCA_013407115.1. NCBI lineage: Eukaryota > Viridiplantae > Streptophyta > Magnoliopsida > Fabales > Fabaceae > Glycine > Glycine latifolia. Next base: position 23,399 of record QARZ01039629.1, read on the forward strand.
CTCATAAATTTTAAATTTAAAGTGAGACCTAGTTCCAAGAACAAGATAAGTTTAAAATTTTGTTACTAAATTCCATAAAAGAAAATTTGTTACTAATATTTGTGATCCCTGAATGAGTGATTAATTAATTAATAAGCCATTCGAAGACAATGGCAACTGCAATAATATAAGTTGTGGTGGTCTGGTGGGTGTTTTATTGTATCTATGGTTCACAAAAGACAATTTGATTAAAAGGGGAATATTTCAAAAAACACATCAGTGTGTCATATGCAAGAATGGTGCTAAGTTGGTGGAACTAAGTTGGTGAAACTGGAACAACTTCTATTTTCCTATCCAAAATCATGTTCAGTTCGGCAAAAATTTTATGCTTGGATTAGACTCAATTTTGTTCTACCAAATTATGAATTAGTCTCAATTTTAGCCTATAAAACATTGAGCAAAAATAAAAATGAAAATAAACTCAAGAATTCTTGGAATATGTTTTTGGCCAATGGCTATCTAGACAAATTGGAATGGATGAAATGATTGTTCAACAATGAAGAAAACGTTTTGAAGAGAACAATGCAAAATTAATTCTAGAGGAATGGATAGATGTAGTTAAAGTATGATTATGGTTTTGGACAAAGGAGAAATGTTAAGAAGAGTAGTTATCTTTCTATCTGTAGTGAAATAGACATCCTAACTTCCTGTAAAAGAATTATAATCTAGTAACTTACTAGGTTGTATATTTCCACATGAGCAAAAGTAGCTTCGAACTTCATTTTAGTTAATCATTAGCTTATCTAAAAAGAACAAAAGAAGCTTTCTCAAGTGCTGAGCCAAGAACCATAGGAAAATTAATTGACCACCCTTTAAGATCATCTTTATTTATCTTTTTAAACAAGAACATGTTCATTCCTTTTATCTAATAATGGCGCTTGAAATTAAAAGTAAAATTGCATTAACATCTAGTTAGTAAGGAATAGACTCAGATGTAGTTAGTAAGGAATAGACTCAGATGTAAGTAGGAACGGAGCTAGACACTACTACAAAAACCCTTATTAACGACGCACATTCGACGACGGTTATGAAACAATCGTCTTAGATTAGAACGCGGTGGCATAATTGTAATTATGTTGGATGGAACGAAGACAGTTGAGCTGGAACCGTCTTTGATTTGAGCATATGTCGACGGTCATTAACAAAACCGACTTAGATTTCAGTGTACGAAATAACTATAGTGGCATTTTTGTAATTAACACCAACTTATCAAAGACGGTTTTGGATAACCATCTTTGAGTTTAAACATATTTATACCAAATTGAAGTTATCCCCTATGCCTCCGTGCTACTTTGCACTTTCCGCCCTAGCTCGTATGAAACCCCTGTTCATTGTTTCGCTCCCAAAGCTCCCTTTCATCAATTTGTGGAACTCTCGCGGGGTGGTGTGACTGTAGTCTCTGTCTGGCGCTGTCGTGGAACTGTCGCGCTACCGTCGAGGTGTGGTCGTGCTACATTTGGGTGTATCCGACCACTTCCTTTGCGTTTGGGAAGGGATTTCACACCATTAAAGGTAAAAGCTTAAACGAGGTACTTGTTAGTCCTCATTTTATTCTTAGGGTTTTTTTTTATAATTACATTATTCATTTCTTGTATATTTGTTATTTGTTATAAATTAGTTTGTGTGTAAAGAACACCTAGTGAGGCTCCTTTGGTTTGATGCATGACATGCTTTTGTTTTCAGCAATTCAAAATGTGAGGCTCTTTTGGTGGTACAATGGGGCTATCTCTAGCAATTGCCTTTCTGTTTTGCTTTATATGTGATTCAATTGCTTTTGAGTGCTTTGTCCATTGTCGCATGTACCTATTCTTCATCTTCTGTGTGTTAACTAGTTGGGTTCGGCATGTGTTCATTTCGTATTCAGCTTGATTTAGGCTAATAAGTTACTGATATTGTTCCTTTGAGTTCAATTACAAGCTATTGATCTTTTTATAAAGCTTGCCTCATTTTTGAGTTGGTTTAATTAACTGGTTTCTTCCTTTTGCTCTCATTTAGAATTTGTACTCTTCCAATTTGTTAGATTATTAGATTTTCTGAAGTCAATTTTGTAGTAAGAAAAATTTGGATTAAATGAATTTTGCACTATGAATCTATGATGTCACCTGATTATATGGTTGTATGCTAATGCACTAGTAGCACAAGACTACAAGTCATATTTTAGACAACCGAAATGTATAAAGATAATTGACATGTGCTCTTCATTATGTTGTTATTCTAACAGTAATCATGGTCACATGGGCAATGTATGAACCTCTCTGAACTGTTTTCAAAGTCTGACAATACTGCCCAAAAAGGCAAATTAAATATGGTTTACTATGATATTGCATGATTACATCCTTGATTTCGATATAAAAATCTGTTTCCTTGGCTTCTTCTAAGTAGATATTTCATTAGGTTCTTTATTCTTTCTCCTATATAATGAGATCTTATCCAAAATAAATAATAGATTGTCCTAGATCTAGTACAGATAGCTGGAGTTAATTTATAGGTTTATGATGTATTTTGCCACAGCCATAGGAATACTTTTCATGTAATTTTCTGTCAATAATTGAGGCCTTTCATGTTGGTTTATGAGTAAATTGATCTATGTTGTTATAGGTTCAGTAATTGTCTACCACCTTTTTGGCATTAATTGTGGGAAGGTACTTGTAGAAGTTTTAGCCTTAGCATTGGAGTTCATTAGATTCTACTTGACCAGACAACTTGTGTTGGAATCATTATAAAACATACTTTTTTTTCTGGCTTCCACCCCTTGTGATATAACATTTAGTACCACAAAGGATGTCACAACAACCAGCTCTAGGTGATGGATGAAAACCTCGTATCTTTACTCATCACCATGTCATGTGAAGAAATATAAATTTTTAGCAAATTAAATGGTCTACGAAGAATTCATTTGCACTATAGAGAAATCAAGCAGTTATACTGCATATTATTACAGTATAGACCACAAACACATTTGGACCTACAGAGCTCACTCACGGTTTCAAAGTCAAGTGAATATAAATCATTTAAGGTCTTGGATTTTGATGATCCTCCAAATATGACGGTTGTTATATGCAACCGCCTTAGAATTTATTATATATAAAAAAAAACCATATCTACAATGGTTCCATAATAAGAATCGTCTTAAATATGACACCTTCAATGATAGGTCTGAAAAACCACCATCTTCGTAGGATACATATCAAAGACGGTTCCTCAGTTGAAACCGTCATAGATATGGGTCTATTTTTTTAATTATTTAAAAAATTCAAATAATTCTAAGGTGGTTAGGTCAATAGACCGTCTTAGAAATCGATTGAACCAAGACGGATATATGACCATCATCGTATATGGCATAGATTCAACGACTGTGACAATAATAATGGTCAGATAACCGTCGTTTTATACTCTATTGAACCGGCGTAGAATAACGTTTATCTAGTAGTGAGAGTTCCATAAGTTGGGGGCAAAATAAAAATTATTAAAGTCCATTCAATAAATATATATACATTAAAATCATACAAAAATTCATAATTATATATTTTAAAATGTTAATTATATTAATAATCTTTGATCCATCTTATGGAAAGTTTGGTATTTTATAAATATATGTTTTTCGATTTAGAAAAATACATTAATAATATGTAAAACCATCTCTCTTGCATGTCATCAATTTTTTATATCTACATTTTAGCATTTTTTGTATTAAAATAAATATTTTTCTTAGCAAAAATCAGTTTAACCAATATTATTTGAATATATTAAAAATAAAATTTGGTCTATAATAACAATAAAATTTTAGAAAAGTATCCTATTAAATTTAGTAAATCTGAATGAATTATGTTATTCATCATATATTATCTTTTATTATAATATAAATAGAAAATAGTAAAACCTTTCGATTGCAAGTGTAAGAATCAGTTATAACATTTAAAATAGAAATAAAAATTAGAAAAAGATAATATATTATTTTGTAAAAAATATTAAAAATAAAAGTAAATTATACTTACATCCCTGTATTTTTATCAAATTGCATTCGATATCGTCCAATTTGTCTACATTACTTTTATCCCTTATGTTAAAGTTGTTAACTAACGTCAATTGAAATATTTGAGTAGATAAAATTGTTTGTTAGAGTAAATTACACTAACACCATTGTGTTTTTATTAAATTGTACTTGATATCCCTCCCTTTTTATCCATTACTTTTATCATACAGCACCAATGTCTATGGAACCAGACACAACAATGATGGTGTTGGAGGCTATGACAGGGGATGAGAAGGTGGATATGATTGTGGCGGCAACGGCTACAGTGGTGGCGGTGCCTATAGTAGAGGTGGTGGTTGCTCCAACGGGAATGGGTGCACCTGGACGCTGTGTTGGTGAGCGAGGACGATAATGAGGAGAAAGAGATGATGCTGCCGTAGGAGAGGGAAGAGGAGGAGAAGGAGGTGGTGTTGGTAAGTAAAGATGATGAGAGTATTTTAGACATAATTTTTCATTAAAAGTCATGTGACCAGCATGTGTTTACTTTCTATTAAATTATGAAAATGTATTTAGTAGACTCCAGTCTAGGTATAATGTAATCTAAACAATTAAGAAATTTTTGTAGGGTGCAAAAAAGGAGGAGTATTAGATACAATTTAGAAAAAAAAAACACAAAAAAAATATTAGTGTAATTTACTTTAAAAATTAATGATACCCAAATAATATTACCTCCAAAATCATATCCGACAATTAGCCAGATATATTTTGATAAATAAAAAATATCTAAACTTAAAATATGCAAAGACGAATAAAAAGAACGTAACTCCCTTCCCATATAATAATTAAAAATCAGATCAAAAAACCATCTAGTGACATAATACTAATTGAACCTAAACAAACAAACCGACCTCAAATTAAACTTCAATTCAATTTTGGGCCAAATTATCTATTGAGGTAATTTTTTTAAAAATTTACTATTTGCATGTAGATTTTAAATTAATATTTATTTGGGAGTAAATCATTACATGTGTTATAACTTTTGAAATAAAAATCATAATAGTTATTATGATTTTTATATTTTTAAAAGAAAAACATTATAGTCATAAAAAAAATTTACAATTATAATTTTTTTAAATACGACTTTAAAGTCTTAAAAATATATATTTTTTCTTTTTATATT
>QARZ01039630.1:13583-24603 GCA_013407115.1 Glycine latifolia
TTTGGTTACAAGGTAACTATCCTTGAAGATATTTATCCTAAGTTAATCATGACAAATATTCCTTCATTTATGGCTTAAGGTACGTGGAAAAGTTGCTAAATATTTGAACTTTTGTTGCCTATATCCATATGACTGTACTAAATAAAGCAAAATTCCTTCATTTAATGCTTTGGAAAAATTATCTCTTGTCCTTAGTTAATTTTCTGTCATGTGTAGCTCAAATTCCCTAGAAAGTTCACGTTGATTTTGCTTTGATTTTAACTTACCAAATTTTCTTTCTATTAATTTACTCTTGTACGTAAATTCTTTTAGAGTATTTATGTTCAAATAAGTTTTTATTTTTTTGTAACCAACTATTATCATATCTCCATAATTTAATTATAAATATAATCTAAAAATATAATTTTTGAGGATGTTACACCCTACACCAAAACCAAGAAACACCGCGACAATTCTTTGTCTAAGACCCTTCATATCTCATATCCCTCTGTTGATGTGTTGTTGACTTATGTTACAACTATGATAAAAATTTTACTCAGGACATAAAATGCACCTCTATCAATTTCCTTTTTTTTATTGATGATTTACCCTTACCAACATCTTTAGAACCACCTCCAGACCCCTCATATGAACCAACTAACACTTTTTTTAGTTGTCCTCTAAAGCCTTATTGGGCTTTGACTCCCCCAGTACCCTTCATTTTTTGGGCCATATATCTAGCAGTTTACATGTTTTGATTCTGGTTAACACTAGGAATAGCCATAACATTAACCAACAATCGCTACACACTTTGATTTACCAATTCATACCAACCCCTCATTTTTTGTCATGGATGGTAATGGGGAATCTGATACTTGCACTCACCACCACCCTTCTACTGAACTCTATATCACCCTACCACCTTTGCCCAATTCGTCCAATACATTTACACTAATTCAATAGGTTGATTCCACCTACTAATTATGCTACTCACCATCTCAACCTCCACATTTTCCCCTACCCTTACCCATTCAACATCTGCTCACCGATATGAGATTTTCAGGAAACCTTATGGTCTACCACCTCACAAAGCCCATAACCATCATCACATACCCTTGGTTCCTAATCCACCCTAATCAACATTAAGCCTAACCATTAGCCCCATGCTCGCAAGGAAATTATGTCTTCCTTAATATAAGCAATGAAGGCATTATTTCTCCTAGCATCAACCCTTTTTCATCCTCAGTTTTGTTAGTTTGCAAAAAGGATGGTTAATGAAGATTTTGTGTAGACTATTGAGCTTTGAACTCTCTCACCATCAAGGTTCGATTTCTTATCTCCATTATTGACAAGTTACTTGATGAACTCAAACCAACCACTGTATTTTCCAAGATTGATCTACGCCCAGGCTACCATCGAAAAATGGTTGTGCTTGGAGACACTCATAAAATAACCTTTTCCACCTATGATGACCACTAAAAGTTCCTAGTTATGTCATTTAGCCTATCAAATGCACCATCCACGTTCCAATCGCCATGAACAACTTTTGTGTCCTTACCTAAGGTGTTTTGTGCTTATTTCTTATGGCATATGTTCTACAATCTTATTCCTAAGGATCATATTTCCCACTTACTCACTATAATTGATTTGTTACTTTCTCATAAATTCTTTTCTCAATTTCTAAGTGTGTATTTTGTGTCAGCTCTATCGAGAATTTAGGGCATTTTATCTCCCTATACAAGGTAAGGTTGCCCTGAATCTTGAGAAAGTGCAAGCAACACGAAATGATTTTATAATTTGTTAATTCATGCCTACTAAATTAAATATCACTTTTTCATCCAAATGTCTTTTTGTCTTTCTTTCTTTTTATTTTTTAAGCATACTTTCCCAACTTCACTTTCTAGGGCACTCAACATTTCAATTTAGCAAGCACACATTATCATTAACTAAGAACATCTCCATTTTCAAGTGTTATGCCACCAAGTAGTCAAATTTCAAATCTTAGGGACCAAGACAATTCAAACATAGACAAGAGGTACAAAAACAATAATAAAAGTGTTTGGCTTAAACGGGCAACTGAGGGTCAAAATTTCCAATCAATTTTAGGGGCTAAAAAGAATTAGTAATAATGTCTTGTTGCATTGGAAAAAATGTATGCAGCCCCAACAAGGTTTCAAAACAAGTTCTGAGTACACTAATGACGACAAAAAAATGCAAATAATATAATTTTAATAAAAAATTACAAATTTGGGGCTGTTTTGAAATATATTACAAATCTGGGGTAGGGAGACACACCCAAAATAGGCGTGACTGGCCATACCCAGATTAGGCACGACATAGGGGGTAGTCACGCCTAATCTAGGCGTGACCAGTCATGGCCATTTTGGGCATGTCTCTCCACTATATAAGCTTGATTTTTTTACTTTTTACTCACTTTTACTATTTCACCTTCTTTCTAAAAGTTTCTGAAGTCTATCTCTCTTAGGTTTGTGAGTGATTTATCTTTGCAACGAAGCTCTGCCAACAAGTAAGTTAATTTATTAATTATGCATATTATTTAATATGTTATATTATTGAATTATAAAATTGTTAGAGCCATATTATTTAATTAGTTTTGTATAAAACTATTAGGTATTAGGATCTAGGGTTTAGTTTAGTTTATGGTGTAGGGTTTAGTTTAGTTTAGGGTGTAGGGTTTAACTGTTAATTACAATTATTTTACTAAATTTACTTAGTTCAGTTTAGGGTTGAAGGGTTAGGGAATAGAGTTTAGTGTTTAGGGTTTAGTTTAGGGTTTAGGGTTTAATTGTTAAATTAAAATTATTTTACTAAATTTACTTAGTGTTTAGGTTTTAAGGGTTAGGGATTTGGGTTTAGTTTTAAGGGTTTAGTTTAGGGATTATGATTTTAGGGTTTGGGGTTTAGGGTGTAGTAGTTAAATTAAAATTATTTTACTAAATTTAGTTAGTTCAGTTTAGGGTTAAGGTTAGGGATTAGGGTTTAGTGTTTAGGGTTTAGTTAAGCGTTTAGTTGTTAAATTAAAATTATTTTACTAAATTTGCTTAGTGTTTAGGGTTTAAGGGTTAGGGATTTGGGTTTAGTTTTGAGGGGTTAGTTTAAGGATTAGGATTTTAGGGTTTAGGGTTTAGGGTTTAGGGTGTAGTAGTTAAACTAAAATTATTTTACTAAATTTAATTACTTCAGTTTAGGGTTAAGGTTAGGGATTAGGGTTTAGTTAAGGGTTTAGGGTTTAGTTGTTAAATTAAAAGTATTTTACTAAATTTACTTAGTGTTTAGGGTTTAAGGGTTAGGGATTTGGGTTTAGGTTTGAGGGTTTAGTTTAGGGATTAGGATTTTAGGGTTTAGGGTGTAGTAGTTAAATTGAAATTATTTTACTAAATTTAATTACTTCAGTTTAGGGTTAAGGTTAGGGATTAGGGTTTAGGATTTATTTTAGGGTTTAGGAATTTAGGTGATTTCCCTACATATGTAAATGATATTATTATGCTATGGAATTGGGGATGATTTGAGTGGGAAAGAAATGTTGAAAGTGACTAAAACCTAAATAATTCCCTACATATTTATTTTTTTGGGTTTAGGTTTTAAATATAATTTGAAATTATATTTAAATGTTTTCTAGCATTTAGGGTTTAGGTTTTAAATATAATTTGAAAATATTTAGGTTATTTATTTGTACTGTAATTTAATTTGAAGTTATTAAATTATTAATTATTATATTGTTTTATTTATATTAAGATAGTCATAGATGGGTGATTCATCATCTTCTGCATCTTCACGGTTTGGATTCATCATGAGGGTGAGGGAAGGGATCTGACGACCCATGTTATGCCTACCCCGTATAAGTGGGGGATTTTGCGGAGGCGTACGCAGCGAACTCACGTTTCACAGGCTGTGTGGAACGAGGACAAATGTCGAGTGTTAAAGACGCAACGTGGTAAAGTCGCAGGGGGTCCAGATTGTGACGCTATACCTGCAATGGTTGCAGCGATGTTAGGACAGGCTGGATTCTTACATGTCACACGCATGCGACATATTCAGGTTTAAAATTATGAATTGAACAATTGTACATACGAAGTGATTCCTAAAAATGTTTTTCTTTATAAGTGTACATACGAATTGATTATTTTTAACTTGACTTTAGATCGATGATGCGCTTATCAGTGCTCTGGTTGAGAGGTGGAGACCAGAGACACATACATTTCACATGCCGCAGAGAGAGATGACCATCATGTTGGAAGACATGGCTGGTATCTTAGGTTTAGGCAGTGACGGGAATGTCATCACCGGAGTCATGCCAGACGAGTGGGCCACCATCATCAAGGACGTGTTTGGTCATCCTTCTTAGGAGGGTGAGCTAAAAAGAGGATTCCTGCGCCTGTCATACTTTGATAGGCATTATGCACATTGGGGCGAGCTAGCTGGGGATCTGGTAGAAGTCATGCGGTTTACGAAGGCGCACATTGCGCGTATGATTGGAGCATGGCTACTACGCGACAGATCCGGGGGAAGCACTATCGGCTGTCGCTATGTCCCTTTGCTAATAGGGGACATGGGAGACATAGGTAGGTATAGTTGGGGTTTCGCGGTCCTTGCACATTTGTTTAGACAAATGTGCGAGTGTACAGATGCTGATAGAAGTGACATTGGTGGGTGTGACGTGCTTCTCCAGATATGGGCGTGGCTCAGATTCCCACCCATTGCTCCAACTATTCCTCAGCCTACTCACCAGGTGTGGCATTACAGCCACAGGTATGTGTTCTTATTTTCTTTTATTAACTATGTACTAATGAGTCTTATAAGTAGTCTAATGTCAATTATTTTCAAATTAGGTTTAATGCTTTAGGCAAGTTCCATGCACACGAGCTTCTTTGGTATCGGCTAGCATTAGATTCCCTTGCTCGAGATGAGGTACGTTTTGTTATTTATATAAGTTTTGGCCACTTGACTTGGATAATTGCTACTTTTTGTCATTGTTCTTTCCTAATTGTGTGTTTCATTGTTTTGTTCAGGTGGTTTAGCAACCATATCCGGGCTACCACTTCCTTGGTGCATCTGAGCACGAGCGACTGTTGTGGATGGCTACTTATAAAGTTATATATCCTTTCACACATTTGAGTATTCTCAGCCAGATAGATGCATGTGGCAATATGGGAGGGATCAGCCAATCCCACGAAGGCCGAGGAAGCTGAATGGTGTGCATGACCTCTCATTGCGAGGTAAACCACATGATAATTGGGTCCGTAAGCTGAGACCATTTATCCGCCGATGGGAGGTTAGGGACCAGCACATAGAGCTGCCTCCCTTACTGACTGGGTTGCTATCACCAAACCATGAGTACATGGTTTTGTTCAAGGAGAATGGGAAACAATATGTGTTGAAGATGGCTGCCAAGATGGGTCGTGGTGTAAGTGTTGTGTAAATTTAATTTGGAAAATAATTTTCATTATCATGGCGTTATTATGTTGACTAATGAATTTGTTTTGTAATTTGTAATTTGATGGCCTGGAGACGTTGTACTATGCGAATGGTGGTCAGGAGTGGCCGGGATACAGCATGGAGTACTTGCACGAGGAGGTGGGTCGCATTATGTGTGTGTTTCGAAAGAGCTGTCGCTTGGAGGAGCCAGGGCCACATGCACCCCCATCACAGCTTCAGCAAGACCCACAGGTGTATGTGGATGTTCCCCATGGGAGAAAAGAGGGACATGGAATAGAGTGTCGCTGGAAAGCCATGCCCCATGTTCCTGAGCCCATAGGAGTTCTCAGGCCTCGCATTGATGGTTGGTTTAGGCCTCCACTGATAGGACCTACATATGGCAGACAGCCTTTCTATTATCAACGAACTTAGCAGCGGGACATGGGGTATCAGGGGTGCAGTAGCCAGAGTGACTTTCCTCCACCGACAGACTCCCAAACGGAACATATGTATTATGCTACTACTTTGGCCATGGCATCAACGGACTGTGGGACAAGTAGTGATGTTCTTGCTACGGAGTGGAATGCTGATGATATTGACAACCTGTTGGCTCAGGTTGATTATACTCCAGCCGGTTGTAGGGATTGGCCAAGACATGCACAATATGGCACCCCACCTCCTGATTATCCCCGTTCATCATCGCCAGATCAGGGAACTCCATACCCACCTGCAGATGTAGGTCATTGATAAGCGTTTGCCGTAGCGCTTCAAAACAATTAAACTAAGCTAATTCTGTAGCACAGGATTAACCTAGGTCGAATCAGAGACACAATCAATATGGTTCCAACTTCAATTCACTAGTAAATAATGGGGGAGATTTTTATCAAACAATTTGTATGCGTTAAATGAAAATTGCAAAAACACAAACTACGATTAAAGATTAATGCAGAAACTAACAAAATTGATAACAAGTAATGTAAAACAGATTAAAGAGCATCAATCCAATTCACCGAACCAAGCTATTCGAATCATCATCGTTCTCAGAAATTTATCCTACTGTGAAAGTTCATTCAATTTCATTAGAAGCAGTTCAATCGAATTAACCCCTAAATTAATTGAAACCACAAACCCTAATTGAAATATCATCCAATTAATCTGTGATTTATATTCGAAATTAGGCAATGAATCCATAACCTAATCCTCTTTCAATTCTAAACGCATTCATAATCATGAAAACAGAATAGCAATTGAAGAAGAAAGTGAACATTCACACAGAATTCGAAATACTAAACCAGAACTCAAATTCTCCTCTTACTTGGATTGGATCCTTGGATTGAGTGATTATTTAGTCTTCCATGATCATCATCAATGAAAGCCCCATGAAATAAGTGCACGAAAATGGAAGAATGGAAAACAAAAATGAAGAACAGTGAAGAACAAGGAAGAACAGTTGAAAGAAAATAAGAACAAAGGTTTTGATTCTAAAAACTTAAAAAGAGAAAAATAAAATTGTTTGTGCAAAATAAAATGTAACGTTTAATTCCTCCTAATGTCACTAACATATAATGACTAAGTCTGAAACAAAGAATGGGCCATGAGCAACCCATCAATTCTAATTATTTATGTTATTTACACCAATAAAAAGTCCAACTCACAGCCCAAAATACAAGTGCAGTGGTTCTGACTTAAAAACCTAAAATGACCCTCCAAATGGCAGAATTGGGCTTGGCTTAGTTCTGGTAAACTTGTAGATCTTTTTGTTATCTTTCCAAGGACTATAAGAACGCTCAATTTGGAGTTCTGCAGAGCTCTGTAGGTCCTGTACAAGGCAAATACGTCAAGTGAGCATAAAATCCGAAAATATGCAACAATTAGCAATTCAGCCCACTAACTTGCCTAAGACAAAAACTGAATTAGAATGGGAAAATGAAAGTCCAAGAGAAGTCAAATAAGCTAAGAATGATAGAAAAATATTTAACTAAAGGCACTCCATTCGTCATTCTTAGTCAGGCCCATCTCAGACAGGCCATTTGCAGCCAAGCCCTTCTCAGGCAGGCCCTTCTGGTGCAGGCTCTTCTCGACCCCATGGTAGACGAAGGTTCCCCGATCATCAAGCCCGTCATCAGCAGTGGCCACCTGAGTCATAGTTTTAGTTTTTTTTTTGCGTTAGTGTTTTTTTGTTTGTTTGTAATGGACTTTATTTGATATTCAGACATTTATAACAACATTTTCGTGTAATGGTTTTATTTCTTGTCTTAACATAGCACGACCAGTCACGTACAACATTTTTATGCTTCGCTGTATGCCAATGAATATAAATATCACGTTAATAAAAACAAACACACACACAGACACAGACCTCAAACACTGGGTCGTTACAACATTCGATTCCAAACAGTAGTATATAAGGTGAAGACTCGCAGTTTGCATAACTTGTTCTGTGACTGGACACGCCTAACAAATAGGTCATCACTAAACAACCCTAAATAAGGCGTGATTGGACACACCCAACAAATAGGGCAGGACTGAACACGCCCGAATAGGGCGTGACTTGTTGGTTTCAAAGAAGTCATTTGAAGAATGGACAAAAGATCAAGCTTTGTTTTGAACTTTCAACATGCCTTGAAGACTTGAAGATTAATTTGTGATTAATTGTAAAAGGAAGAAGCATTTCTGGTGATCCAAGTGCATTGCATTCATATCATTCATTTAAATCTTTAATTAGAGTTATAAAATTCACAAGGCTTTGATAAATTGATTAAGTGTTTGAATTGAAACAAAGGTTTTTGGAAAAATACAATTTTCTACTATTTTAATTGATTACCTAAGAATATAATTGATTACTTTGTTCTTAGCTCTTTCTGGAAAACTCTTCAAGAATAGTGTAATCGATTACGTATCGGATTAATCGATTATCTTACCTTCGTTTACATATAAACTGCCTTGATAAAACATTTTAATCGAGTACCAATAGACTGTAATCGATTACAGAGGCCAAATAGAAAACCTCAGCTTACTGCCTTAATCGATTACCAACATTAGTAATCGATTACATTAAATGCCTCTGCTTAACTATTTTTGATACAATAATCGATTACCAAAATCCGTAATCGATTACATAGTTCATATGCCTGATTTCAAGTTTGTGAAACTCTCTGTCTTAATCGATTCCCAAAATTCGTAATCGATTACACAGTGTATCCTCAGTTTGTGAAGCTTCATGTGTTAATCGATTACAAGATGGAATAATCGATTATTTGGTTCGTTGCCCATACCCAGATTTCTGTAGAAAAGTTTAATCGATTACATAAGTGAAAGAATCGATTACATAAGTGAAATAATCGATTATTTGGCGCATTTAATCGATTACTGACAGTTGCAAAAGTTTGTTATAAATAGAACCCTTGCTCAGCTTGATTTGTAACTTGATAATTTCGTATTCTGAGCCTACATAAAGCTTTCTAAACACTTTCTTGGTGATTTCTGGGTTCTATGAGTTCTTGCTTCCATTAAAACACCTATGGGTTATTGAGTGATTCTTGAAGCAAGAAGTTTCTTTTCAAAGCTTAAGGAATGAGGTGTTCTAAGTTTTATTTTCATCTTTCAACCTGGTTCATTCATTCATATGCATCATCATTCACTGGATCAATAGGTGATTTCGTTCCTTAACTTTGTGGTTGTAACTCTGTTTTGAATTGTATTTGAATTTCTATTGTAATTGGGTTTCTTGCTTGTAATCTAGAGATAGGGTTTCTCTAGGGGTGTGCTGAGTGGTGTTCTCAGTGGGTTGGTCTCTAAGAACCTAATAATGTTTTAGGTTTCTGAACTTTATCTAGGGTTGATAAAGGGAGACTTTGTAATTACTTGTAAGACTGAAAATTGCAATAGTGGAACTCCATTCTAGTGTTGAGTGGAAGAAAACTGGATGTAGCTTCATAGTGTTTGAAGTGAACCAGTATAAATCTCTTGTGTCTTGTGTTTAAATTCGTTCTTGCTTATTTTCCTATACATATTAATTATCTTGCTTTGCTTATCAATTTAATCTTGAGCTATTGCATATCTTGGGCTGAGCATTTGATTGAATAAGGATTCTGGGTTTCAAAGTGATAAAGATCCTAAGGGAAACTCTGATTTTGTTAAAGGAAATTTTTAAATTACCAAGCCTAACCAATTCACCCCCCCTCTTGGTTAAGTGTGAAGTGTTCCTATATTTTACATGACTGACCACCCTCAACAAATACGGCGTGATTGAAGACGCCCAATTTAGGCGTGATAGAGAGGGGTGTCACACCTAAATTTGGGCGTTATTGACCCCTATATAAGGCAGACACTCCCACACAACATACCCCCACAAACAAAATTTGATCTGAATACTATGGCATTCTTAGGAGAAACAAGCAGTCTGACCATTGCTAACTCAAAATTAGCATTCATTTTTCCAAATGGATCAATGAAACACAACGAAACAGGTGTTTATTTTCAATGTCCTATTCCAATACCAATGCGGATTCCTAATGTGTGTTCTTTTCAGACACTCAAGAGTAGGATGTTCAACACCCTTCTACTAACCAGTGACCATTTTGTTGATGAAATCTACTACAGACAGTCATCCCTACATCCAGATCAATAATATTTTTTTCATTCTCTGCAACTCAAAAATGATGACGATGTTTGCTTAATGTTAATGTGCAATGAACATCTGTCGAGTGTTGGCCCTATAGAAATATTATGTACCATCAACAGAACACCCGATGGTATACTAAACCTACTTCAATCCATCATCGTCCCAACACATGATGCAATGCTATATTACAACGGCAAGTGGAACATAGCACGACAAGGTGATTTTGTGGGTTATTCCTTCACTGGAACAAATCCAATAAGATTTGAAATTCCTTCAGGATGCAACATTGAAACACTGAAGGATGTAATCAAGCAAGTTGTGCCTGTTGGGGTTCCCCCTTATTGAATTCACCACTCACAAGTGGTAAGAAAATTGTTTTTTCGACAACCAGCCCATTACGCGTATTCAGACAACACAATCGAATATCACATAAAAGAGTTGATAACCGATGCAGACGTGTTGAAGGTGTTAGCAGAATCCAACTACTGGAAACATTTTTGTGCAATACACATCTTAGCTGTTTTTAGCAAACCAGTTGCCCAAATGGAAGAAGACATGTCAGTTGCACAACATATGGGAAACTACTAATTAGTCTTGTTATTTTCATATTTCAATTGTTATTGTTATTTTCATTTTATTAAGTAGTGTTTATTAAGTGTGGTTATTTGAATCTGGTTTTAGCAAACTAGTTGCTCAAATGGAAGAAGACATGTCAGCTGCACAACATATGGAAAACTGCTAATTAGTCTTGTTATTTTCGTATTTCAATTGTTATTGTTATTTTCATTTTATTAAGTAGTGTTTATTAAGTGTGGTTATTTCAATTGTTGTTATTTCAATTGATGGCGTTATTGTATTTTTCATTTCTTAAACAATGTTTATATTGCGAATTGTCAAATGATGAAAGGCTCAACATATTTTAAACTAATTTGTAATTCCATTTTAAGGAATTACAAATTAGTTTAAAATATGTTGAGCCTT
>QARZ01039631.1:9241-39605 GCA_013407115.1 Glycine latifolia
ATTATTATTATTATTATTATTATTATTATTATTATTATTATTATTATATGTATATATATATCAAACACATATTATCAAATTTCACTCTTTTAATTTGATGCTAGCAACCAACAGGAAAAAAAATGATAGGGTGGAGGAGCTGTTTTGAAGTTAACAACCGTGAAAAAACAATTCGTACGAGTAGATGAACTTGATATTAGGGACAAAGATAAGGAGAGAGAAAATAAAGAAAGTGAGTATTTAAGTCTTTTGAATATGTTGTACTTTGAACAAAAAGTTATTCCCTGAATTGTTGAATAACAAGAAGCTTTTGTCTTGTTCATCTCCGCATGAGTTGTGCTGTCCACTTGTCTCATGATCTTTTTTCCAAAACAAACATGGAACAATTATAGTTGTTCTGTAGCTAGTAGTGGAGGAGGTGGGTAAATGGGAGATGGGAATGAGATCTCAAGTGGAGGAGAGTATGATTTGAGTGGAAAGTGCCTTTGGTGAATAACTTTCTAAGTGACTTGGAAGGTTTGGTCATGCTACAAGAAGAGGAGGATAAATTACTATGGAAAAAAATCATCAACAGGGATATATTATGTTAAGGAGGCTTATAGCTTATTGACAGTTGACATGTGCTTTGTTGATGCATTTTTCTATAGATGATTGTGGATATTACAGGTTCCCACCAAGGTTGTGCTCGTGTTTTGCATCTGGTTAAGGATAGACTCCAACAAAAGCTAACTTGAGAAGTCGGAACATAGCCGTACAAGCCTTGAATTACAATTGCACTTTTTGTCATATGGAGGAGGAAAATATGGTACGCTATATGTGGTTAGACATCCAACGGGTTCAACATAATTGCTACTGGTTGGAGAGGGGGGAAACTAAAGCTTGGAGGGTGGTTTGGTGGGCAATTGTTTGGTCTCAACGGTGCCATAAGTGATGACGTGATGCTTGTTTTATTATTATTCTATTTTATTATATTTTCTGGTGGCTTAAAACCGCCAAAAATTACTTCCTAACATACTAATCTCGCACAACAGTCACACACGGGACCTTATCAGCAAAAGCGAAAGCCTTTATAGCAACAAAACAATTAAAGTTGTCATTCAACAATTTGAGTAAACACTGAACTTTAGAGAGCTTGAAGCAAAGACAAACAATAAATTATAAGCCAGAATACAAACTGCAAATTGCCCCATGCATTACAGAAGTTTAATATAAACATTTATAGAAAACAATTTTTCTAACTCGATTGGACGGAGAATATTATAATTTTTATTATTCTATTAATTATGCAAATGATGAATCCCGTTCAGCAGAAAAGCAGGGGAAAAAAAGAATAAAAACTAGACATAACAACAGATTGAAATAATCTATAATCAAGCCAAGATGTTTAAAATGGGATTCTCATAAGTTCATAACAGCTATGCAACCAGAAAAGATTTACAATAACTTTCAAATACATATGACATGAGACCTTCACATGATGGAATGTCTTCAAAAATTTCAGGGATAGAAATTAGTTTGTCATTTGATTGATTACATTACATTTATTATTTTATTGCAGAAGGTATCACAAGACACTCGGGAACTTGGATAAGCCATAGGAACCAACTAAAGTAGCCATTCACCTTGCCCTGAGTGTTCCAACCAGGTTTGATGCACATGCACCAAAGTGAACCAATCCGAATCCTGAAACTCAAATTTCATTCTTAGAAAAAATTAAGTGCAAAACATGAAAAATAGTTGATGTTGATGCATTACAACATACCTTTTTGCTTAGAATGGTAGTAACAGCACAACCCTGCCGCTCTTCACCTGCAATGTTAGCAAATTAGCAGTAGCTAAAATGGTAAGACATGCAATGCCAAATATTCTAATTTCCTTGTAGATAGATTATTATTCATAAAAACAATCCCAACATAAAAACAAGATATACAATTGCTTATTTTGAGAGATAAAAAGGTGTAGGAAATGAACAGACCATGAAGTCATAAACAACAAAAAGTTATGCAAAATTGTACCAGATAACTCCCACTTGTCAAATTTCATTAGCCATGTATCTGAACCTAACGGTGTAGCCAATACATCATCCACCCAAATCCTGAACTGTTTTCCCTGTTTGTCACCATACACCTTTCTAAGAATATTTACATACTCCTTAATATTATGGTCAGCACCAGAAGGATGGATATAAACACCAGATGGGAGCTGCATGTTAAAAGAAAGAACAATTTAGATATTTATAAAAACGAAACTTTACAATGAAAAAAGTCATGTCCAAGTGCATCACTGGAAAAATAAAGCACTCGTAGATCAAGAAACAATAAAATGAGAAAGGGAAAATCCAAATAGTTATGATGGGAAGGTTGAGAGAAAGGGAGAAAGAAGCTTTTCCAACGACTTATGATAGAATTTCCCAGAAATCAACTGTGGAAATAACTTATTCCAAGCTATTCAAATGGTTGAACAGTAGCAAGAATGTGGAATATAAAAGAAAATGTAGGATGGTCATATATAAGAGAGGGGAAGGAACAAGCTTTTGCAACGATTAATGATAGAATTTCCTGAATATCAACTGTGGAAATGCCTTATTCCAAGCTGTTGAAATGGTTGAACAGTTGAGCACGAATGTGAAATATATAAGAAAATGTATAATGGTCATATATTCTGATGATAAAAACTTAGTGTTTATATAGAAAATAACTTCATAAATATTGAAGGAAAATATTCTAGAAAAGAAAAATATATACTAAAATACGATATTCTTCACCAACAACATGCACTCAGAAAAGGGGAAATAGGAAATTATACCAAAGCAAAGTGAATAATGTACCAAAAAACTTAAGACAAGTAAAAACAATAGGCAAATTGATTGATTGCACCCCAGATATTCATTCTATTTTGCTATTTAATTTCCTGTTTGTAAATCTTAGAACTTGTTAGTCCTTGACAAGTGAATATAGAACAATGCAGTGAAAATGATAAGAGTTTTCAGTTCATATCTAAAAAAAATAATGGTAAAATGGTGTTAGTTTAGATAACAATTCAAATGCCCAGTAGTCTGCAAACACAAATAGAACACACAATAGGTAATCTGTAAAGATAAAGGATATCAGACATACAGCGGTTGCCTTTAAAACAGCAATAAACAGCTCCGAGTTCTCAACTTCTGCACGCCTCCATGTTTCGAGTAACAAACTAAAGTTAACTATTTCAAGGCCTGGAGATTCATTTTCAACACGTTGTCCAATGTCTGAAACATCTCTTGGGGACAGGTTTACGCCTAAGTTAAAATGACCTATGGCTTGTATTATCCCAGATGCACAACGCTCTGAGGCATGAAGAATCTTGGGGTTACCTTTTGCATTTTCTGCATGCCACTGCAACAGTTCCTCTTGGGCATTGCTTACCTACACAACGAACAGAAACAAATTCAATAAGCAATATCTCAAACATTGTTGGGCTGGGATCACACTAATGATAGTCCTCCATCATAGGCCCTTTACACAGATGGTTAATCTTATTTATGTTATTCTCCCTCATAAATAGGTGATAACCATTTGTTTAATGAGGAGGATGTCTTGGGGTGTTTGATACGTTTGATGTAATTTTGGTACTGGTGGTACCGTTTCAATATAATAGTATTCGTTTGCTGATTTAAAAAGAAGCAGCAATATCTCAATTTTTAATTAGCAAAACAAAATGTGGCAATAAACAAGAAAAACCACCAACCATGACTCCATAAACTCCTGGAATGCTGAACAGCTCGGCATCATTTCCAGAGTCACCACAAACAAGAGTATAAACAGGTGGCTTTCCCTCAGTCTCAAACTTTTTGAGCAGATAGGCAAGAGCTTGACCTTTGCCAGCACCTTTTGGTAATACATCCAAATCAATTCCTCCACTATATATTATTTTAACATCCAACTGGCAAAAAATTACCCAATGTGATGGATCTATATACAATATCAAAATGCAAAGTAAGGTGTCAAAAAATCTAAATTACATACAGAAACTCTACATGAAAAGAAAGCAATGAATATACACGCCATTATATCTTACCCCACGCCCTTCCAAAACCTTAGCAAGAGTCTCTGTAACACACTGAGCCTTGTCTTTCTCAACATAAAAGCTAACCTTGTGCGGCCGTTGTTCTGTTTCAGCCTGCACCATCAGTCATGAATCAAACTAATTAAGATGCTAGCTGAAAAGAATTACCAAAGCATCAAACGAGATACACTATACACCCAAATGAAAGAAGACAATCTAAAAACATATCATTGTGATCACCAACACCAACGACAAATACCTGGCGCTTAAGTTCAGGAAACTTGCTTGTTTCCTCGATGACTATGTCCTTATCCCATTTCTGGTTCAAACACTGAACCCATCCATCATCTGGCACCATTGACTTACCATAAGTAATCTCAGTCCCCACAGACATAATGGCTATATCAGGAGTTATCATAGGCTTTTCCTTCCTTAGTTGTTTGTAGAGTGTAGGTGACCTTCCAGTTGAGAACACCAGCAGAGAATCTTGGCGATAATGGGCTTCCCAAAGGGCATTGAACCTAAAAAGGGAACTATTCTCAGAATCATGATGATCAACCTGCACCCGACACATCCACCATTCAAATCACAACCAACATCATCACCACCAATAACAATAATAACAAGGTTTTAAATTTTAAATAACGTTCCATGACTGCGATTTTGGCCGTGCAACCTCAATGTTTTTTGGTGTCTGTGGCTGCAACTAAGGCAGCATTTGTCCAAATTTTTGCGACGAAATCGCGACCCCATTTTAAATCTTTGAAATAATAAAATAATTTATATGGGCAGTTACAGAAACATACCATTGTGTGATCGAGATCCGAAACAATCATGAGCCGCGGAGAAGATTTTAGGCGATCCATGATGTCCAATCCCCAATTCAATCCTGCAGATAGGAATTTTACACAGAGGGAAATATTATTGAATGAGAATTTTAGGTATTACACTCCTGAACATAAATTAACAAGCAAATCAAAATGATAAACTCATAAGTGACTGTATGTATTTGTGTGCATGACCCATGAGCTCTTCTCTCTTTAACTCAAATTCTGATGATGATGATGGTGGCGGTGGTGGTGGTGGTGGTGGTGGTGCAGCAGTTGCAACTATCTATCTCACAGCTTCATTTAGTTACTCAGAACTAAAATAAATATCAACTTTTGCTTACCGAAAAGTGGACTTATATTGAAAGTTGAAATGGAAATGGAAAACACTTAGTTGGGAGAAGAGATGAAAAGGAAGAAGGCGAAGGTGTTGAGAATTGGTACCTGTAAGAGAATGAATAGAGATTGCGAAGTGTATATAAAATAATTATCAATAGATTGAAGGAGGAGAAAAAGAAGGGATTGCATTGAGTCAGATGAGAATATTACAGAAATCAGTTAGCCCTTTTTCTGTACATGTGATTGTGAGGGGTAGACGCTCACGCACACGTCACAACCAAATTAAATCACACTGTATTTAGACTTAAAAAAAACATATCACATTGTATTTCAAACATCGCATTTATAGAGATAAATTTGATTTTTTGAAAAAATATTTTTTTTTAAGGAAAAAAATTAAAAACAAAAAGTATTATAAAATTTATTTTTAAGGAAAAGAACACAAGGAATTAATTAAGATTTAATACTCATGGGTTTTTTCTCTATTAATTAATTATAAATTTTTTAATGTAATTATTATAAAGGTTAATAATTTTACTATAATATAGTAATACTTCCTTCGTTCCTTTTTATGTGTAGTTTAAGTTTGTTTGGTAGAAATTAAGAAAAAAAAAATATTTTTTCTTGATATTAATAAAATAGTCATGATATTTTTTTAATTTTCTTTTCACTTCACAATAAATACAGAGGGAGTATGTGATTGGATACTAATATAAAAAAAATTATACAATTAATATGTTGAAATTAAATTTTTAAATTAAAATACTTTTATAATGTGAAAGTTGTTTCAAACCTTTAGAAATAATTCAAAAAATAGAAAAGAGAGAAGAGACTAAATGGAGAGACTAGAAAGTGAGGAGAGAGAAAAAAAAAACACACGGCGAGGGGAAAAAGAATAGAAGCTAGTTCCTGATTTAGTTTTTTTAAATATTTATTTATCAAATATAATATATAAAAAATATATTATATTTGATAAAATTAGCTAAAAAGTTTATTGAAAGTTCAAAAATCAGTTGATAGCAAAAATTTTAAAAAGCTAATTTATTAAATTATAAGATTATGTTTGACAAAATATTTGAGTTAGTTTCCAACTTTTTTATTAGTTGACAGGTTTATTTGATTGTTCGGCAAACAAATGTTTTTTAGTAACCTTTTAATAGCTTCCAGTATTTTTTTAAATTATTGCTTGAAGTAGCATTTTATAAAATGCTAGCTTCTGACTGCTAACTTTTTATATTTTTTTTTTCATTTGTATCCTCAATATAGTTATCTAATTTTCTAATTACTTTTTTTAAATTAATCATGATTTTATTATTTTTCTTTCATTTTACGTATTTTAACTACAGCTAATTTTACCGAACGCTTATAATTTAATAAACTAGCTTTCAACTACTTGCTAGTTTTTTTTAGCTTTTTGGCTAGTTTTGCTAAATATAACCAAAGTATTTGATAAAACTAGCTGTTAAAGTAGATAAAAAGTATAAAATGACATAAAAATAACACAATCACGATTTATTTAAAAAAAGGTAATAAGAAAATTAAATAGATAAAAAGCTTGAAACTAAAAAATGTTATTTCAATTAGTATTTCAAAAAATGTTAGAAACTACTAAAAACACTTGTTTAACAAATAGTTAAACATTTTTTCAACTAGAAAAAAAAGTTAGAAACTAACTAAAATGTCTTGTCGAACATAACCTTAAACTACTAATTAAAAATTATCGGAGTTGAAAAATATTTTCTATTTTTCTTTTTTCACTTTTAATTACAAAAACATAAATTTATTTTCTATTTTTATACAATTATTTAAAATAGTTAAATTAATTTTTATTATTTTTATATACTTTTAAAATAAAAATAGAAATTATTTTCTTAAACCAAATTATCTTAATTTTTATTAAATTTTTAGAATGTGTATTTAGTCTAACTTAATTCTTTTTTGTAAAAGGAGAAAACTAAAAAAAAAATCAAAGTATTGAATATTATATTGTTTGATGTGGTGCATTAATTTTGTACAGATAAAAAAATAGTGAACATCTCTTACATACAATGCTTTTTTAAATTGATATAATAATTTTGAAAATAATAGATTAAAATGAAAACGAATATTAATATTAAAAGTAAATACAAATAATTAAATTAGAAAAAAATAACTTAGATTTTGTGGAGTAAGATAGATGTACTCGCTTTGATATAACTGTTAATTAATTTGACACCACTAATCAGAGAGTTCATAAATTTTGTTTACGTAATCATTTCGTGTAAAAATGGTAATTTGACACCAATAATTTTATTTTAAGATAGAGATTTGGCATTATTTTTATAACAATAAAAAGTAGAAAAGAAGCTTTGTTTTAACTGATTATAATTGGTAATTTTTTATAATTAATTTTGTAATATTTTTATTTTACAATACTCTAAAGTTTTATTTCCCATATGTAATATTATAAATTTTAAAAATTAAAATAAGGGCATGTTAGATAAATGAAATAAGGGCATACATATAATAACATGATATCTTTTATTTTAATTTTAAATTAGAAATACATTTAAATTATATAAAATAAAAATAAAAATAAAATATTATTAGGTAATGATTAGTGTTATTTTTAAAATAAATAAAGTTACAGAATTAAATTAATACGGTAGCCTTTTGCTTTGTTTTTAATTAGTTAGGCTGAAAACTTATAGAAACCAAGGAAAAAAGGTTATAGATGGATGTATAACCAAAAGAATGTCCTTCACACACATGGAGTAGGCACGAGATAATGAAATATGGGGCTACCGTTCAAATTCGGTTACCAAATGGGATTGGATTCGATCAATTATACGGATGGAGCATGTCACCTCAAGCAAACAAACCAAAGATGGACACACAAAATGCAAACTAAAGAACGATAATAAAATTGTATCTATAAATAATAAAAATAACAAAAAAAAAATTTAAAGAAAATTTAAATCCACGCTCATGTACAAGATTATAAATTCACTCAAAATATAGTTGTTTTTATAACAAAATGAAGATAATAGTTTGATCAAATATTAAGCTTCCAAATTTTACCAATCATCCAAAATAAATATGAGAATATACTCTCCATACATCATCATTCTATTTATCATCATTCTATTTATTTATAATGGTGAATAAAAAAATCAATATTACATGTTCCACATAACACTTATCTAACTTCAATTAACCAACAAAAAAAATGATAATCAAAATCCAAACATGGTACTTATGTATGGGTGATACTGGCAGCCCAAACATGTGAAAGTTAGATCTGCAAAGCGGTGCCCAAAACTCTTTTTTGCACATTATTCATTAGGCAACTCATGATATTATGTCATCACAGAGCCTTAGTACTGGTGCACTGCAGATCACATAATCTAATCCCCGGATACAAAAGCACAATAAATAATAATCAGACACTAGCAAGCATTCAAAATCACATAAAAGTAAAATGTGCAAAAAATTGATGAAAAAAAAAACAAAACTTTGTCCTAATACAACATCTGCAATAAAAGGATATATCATATTTTAAACAAAAAACAAAAATTAAAATCAGATTTTTCATTTGAAAATACATGAGCTAAGTATTGTCATCCCAAAAAGATTGGGGAAAGGAAAAAAAAATCCCAATGATGAGAAAACAGCATCAAATTAAATGATGAAATTGCATAATTTTCAAACCTCAGTAGTGAAATTAGATAAAGTAGCTTTCTTTACCCTCATTAGGAGTGACCGTGAACCTGATAACAAGTTCTGGAGACAGATTTATGCAAGGTTGGGAAAAGGGTGTGAATTTATAAGAGCAGAGCAATTAAATTAGGGTATCGCATGGAAACTCACTCAGACGGTGGCGGTAGGCTCGCGACAGGCTCGCGGCGGACTAGAGGCAGGACTCGCGCTTCGACGGTGGCAGCGAAAGGTAAGAGATAGAACGCGTTTTTTCTTTTAACGTTTTAAAACAGAAAAAAAAAACAATTTTTTAATGTCCGCACGTGCGGACATGTGCCCACACGTGGGTCCACCTCTGCTCCTATTCGACTGTTCCCATTCCTGTTTCGCTGGCAACGTTGCGGCTCGTGATCTTCAGGCTCTGCCTCGCGGTGGGTTAAGTGGCGACGAAGGTGGTGCTGCAAGGGTGGAAGGATAAGGAGAATCCCATGCCCAAGTGGAGGTGTAGGGTTATGTGGATAACTTGTGCACCAGATGTTCTCTTCTCCTTTGGGTACGTGTTTCAGGCTTTCAGCTGCTAACGGAAGCTTTTATATGAGGAAGAAGAGAAGCTTAATTAGGTTTTTTTCGAATTTGGGCCAGATCTATAACCAATTTGCTTCCTGCACCCGATTTTTGCTTATTATACACCTTTTGACTCATTTTTTTTTCATAATTTAACTTTTTTTAAATTTGAAGTAGACTCTTACGATTCTACGATTCGATTCTACAATACCTCCACGAGTCTACGTAGAATCTCGATTCTGACAACCTTGTGTACACCCATGTAGTATCCACATGCAGGAAATTTTATGATGTTCCACATAGATGAATTTTCACTCTATATTTTAGATGTATAGGTAAAAGAAAAAAAAAAGTAATAGATGATGTGATGAGAAATGTACAAAAGAAACAAGAAAAATAAATGTAAAAGTGAGATAAAAGATTAAATAAATGTATGTTGAAGGAAAGTTTGATTCTCGCATCACTAATCTGAGTTGATCTTAAATTTCATAGGCTTGAACTTGAAAGTGTTACAAAGGATCACACAGTCCGTGAATCTGGGTAGAGATACGGATTTGCTAGGTTTGTAGGGGTTGAAGACGAAGTGGCTATGGGGAAGAAACAAAGTCGCATCTGCATTGGGGGTAGGAAAATGATCATTAACCACCCAAAGTATGGGAAATTTCAAACAAACAACAAGGGGACTAGAAAACCAGAGCAAGTGCTACACAAGCTTTTAGGAGGGAGGGATGTTCATACGCTCAAGCAACGAAGAAATCTGAACCGGCTTGGATGGACAAAGGCCATACAAGGCA
This sequence comes from Glycine latifolia, assembly GCA_013407115.1. Classification (NCBI taxonomy): domain Eukaryota; kingdom Viridiplantae; phylum Streptophyta; class Magnoliopsida; order Fabales; family Fabaceae; genus Glycine; species Glycine latifolia. The sequence continues at coordinate 19,488 of QARZ01039631.1, forward strand.
AGGTAGGGACAAATTAAACAAGGCGAGATTACTGTCAGGATAAAAGAACCAACGAAGACTGGTTAAAAAAAATGCTTTGTTGGAACGATGATACAAGAGGCAATAATTCTCAACATAAAGGAGGCATTTTTCCTGAATGGCTTCTCTTCTACTATAAGAGTGAGACCTTTAGGTGATAATTTGGCTCTTTTATCTGCCTGTGAGGACGAAAATCTGTAGGACGTTATCTCCAAGAACAGATAACGTTTTCACCATGGCAACCACACTCTACATCAGAGAACAGATTGGCGTGGGTCCGTATTTCCGACATCTCCCTGATGTTTTGGAGTGATACTACAAGAAAACAATTGTTTAGCGTCGGCTTAGCTGACTCTATCGTTAACATATATTTCTTATATTAATTGCCCTTTTGTTTACTCTTGTCTGCACCTGAAGCATGAACTAAAGAATGACAAACATACAAATAACTTATTGGTGGGACTCCTATCTTTACATATATTTTATAAACATTAGTAAGAATAATTAAATCAAATTCTTGCCTTAACAAATCCACATGGATTTGTAAAAAACAAAAAATTTTATACTAAAATAAATCACATGACATAGACAATGCAAATTTAAGTGCAAGATTACCATCTAAAATTTATCCCATGAGTTTCTTCTCAGGGATGAAGACCATGTAAGTGTATAACTAAACCTCCCTAGTCTAACATTGAAAAAGCTACGACTACTAAAGAAAGCAAAGGCTATCCCAATGCCAAAAATATTCACGGTTTTCACTATTTTATCAATGGCTTCTCTTGCATTGTCGGGCATGAGCAAAATATATAACATAACAAATCACATGACATATATGATGTAATGTTGTAGTTATGTTTTGTTTCAATCTCTTATGGCATTTTCATTTTTCACATGATAGAAAAAAGGCACTAATGCATGCAATTCAGATCTAGCATTCTACTTTTAGTTAGCTAACAATAAAAGGATTATCATGGAGCAAGGAGGACAAACATACTTATAGTTGGAGATTCCTTGATTGCTCGTCCTGCCCTAGTACCCAACTAAAGAACTGATTTTGATGTATTTTGACGAGCTTCTTCTATTCTTTCAATGATAGCAGCTGCAAGAAGAAATGTCAATGTTTACTTATGATTCATATTATAAAATCATTGTGGTTATTTGGTTAACTTAGGTTTAGCATAAAAGGAAATCATGTAGGGGTGTATCAGAGTTGAAAAAATATGTAGCTTATTAGATTAATATTCAGTCAGGTAAAAACTAGAAACAAGATTACCCATGTTCACCTTTTATTTTTTACTTACTAGTCTTAAGAATCCAAAAATGTTTTTTAAAAGAGAACTCAAACACACTCTAATTCAAGCAATGAGTTCCAAGCAATTTACATAATGAAGTAATTCTTATTATGAGGAAGTGAAGAAACACCATACCAAATAAAGATATTAGTTTTGTTGTGCAGTGAGGAAAGCAAATACAACTATGTTATAAGATTCAAGATAAAAGTAGTGACACTTAAAACTCTTTCAAAATTGACTTTTCTAAGCTATGGAAATTGATAACATCAGATACACAATATAATTATTTGCTGAGTAAATCAGTAACAATTTTTCTAGGCTTACTTCTAAGGCCAAGCGGCATTTAACTTTTGTTAATACCAGCTGTTAAATTGTTGCTGGCTCATTCTATGGGAACAAAATCTATACATTTAGACTCTTAATAAACTAAGTGGGGATTATTTCCTAGGGAGTGAATGGATGCTACTTCCAAAAGACTAATTCCTATGAAAACTAAATCTTACATGTGATACAAAAATAGTATTCGTGATCAAGGGACACCAGGTTACAAAGGCGGGGTAAGTAAGACAAGAAGCAATTAATGTTGATAGGGAGGGTCTGAGAGGTGTACAAAGATGGGCTTTGTACTCTAACACAAGAGGGTGCTTCTCAACCATAACCTACCTCAACAAGGAAGGTGAACAACGTTAAAAGGGGAAATCTGAGTCCTAGGAAGAAGGGGACTTAAACGAATAAAGAAAAAGAGGAAGAACAAAACAACTTAGGACTATCAGAAGTAAACCTAATCATGGTCAAAAAAGAGGAGGAGACAGGTGATCAAAGGCATATGGGGATGGAAGAGGTGGTGTGTACTAAGAAGGCAATGTGTGTTGATGAGCAGATGATACCTGTTTTGACTAATGCATTTAATAGGTCGTGTTATCTTGAGCTGGGTGGGAAAAAACAAAAGCATTAAATACAATAGAGAGGGGGTAAGAGGTTGTGTGAAATGTGGATTTGTCCAAGTCAATGCTACATCCCATAAAGGACGAGACATAAGCAAAAAACACATTGAACCAGAGGTTGAACCAATAGAAGCATTTTCCAATGAAGGACGAGGCACTAAGGATATGAAGGTTCGATAAAAGGAAAGGAAACGTGCTACATCCCATTCTAGTGTGTCAACATAAAGGGAAAAAGGGGGCTGGAGTAAAATGGATGAAGAACGACAAAGAGGAAGTTGGGAAACTATGTGAGATGGCAAATGAAGTAGGTGATGTTTTCAAAGGAAATAAAGATGAATTTTTGAAGAAAATGGTTTTGTTAGAAGTTAGAGATAACAAGGAGGCTAATATACAAGTGCGTGGCAAGGAGAAGAGGGGTACTACAAGTTGTGCATGAAGTTGATATCTTATAATGTTAAGGGGTTGGGGAGCAGGGTGAAATGGAAGGAAATCAGGAAATCAGTTCTAAAGGAAGGGTCGAATATAGTTTTCTTGCAAGAGACGAAAATGGATTCAATGAATGACAAAATGTGTGGGATCATGTGGAAGGATGTCAATGTCCAATGGAGGTTTACACCGGCTACAAATCATGTTACAGGGTTATTATGTTTGTAGGGGGAAAAAGCTTGCAAGTCTGAGATTGGAGGGCAAGTGGAGTCTATTTTATTTTTTTTGCAAGGTAGATGGAGGGGTGGCAAGATATAATCAATCTTGTCAACATTTATTCACCATGTAATCTTGATGATAAGAGAACACTTTGGGAGGAACTTGTGTAATTAAAGAAGGGTGTATGGGATGGCATTTGGTGTATGTTGGGGGACTTCAATGCTATTCATAGGAGGGAGGAAAGGATGGGAAGATTGACTGGAAGTCACCAAAGGGCTAGGGAGATTGAGGAATTCGATGTTTTTGTGGATAGCATGGAGATAGCTGATATTCCCTTAGTGGGAAGGAAGTTCACTTGGGTATGGGTGGGAGGAAATGCTATGAGTAGGATTGATAGAATCATGTGTCTGTAGATTGGCTACACACTTGGGCCAATGCTTCATAATAGGCCTTAAAAGATCCATCTCTGACCATTGTCCTATTGTACTCAAATACAATAACTTTGATTGGGGACCCAGGCAAATCAAAATCATTAATTGTTGGATGGATGATATGGGCTATGTAGAGTTTGTAAGATCCTCCTATGACTTACTTAATATCCAAGGGTGGGGTGTCTTCGTCTTCAAGGAAAAACTCAAATTGTTGAAGTTGGAGATCAAGAAGTAGGCAAAAGACAAGTTTGATGATCATAGAGCAAAACAAGAAGCCTTGGCTGGTAACATCAACAATCTTGACTTGAAAAAGGAGCTTGAAGGACTATCCATGGAAGTTGCTTGTGAAAGAGAGGAGGTGATCAATGAATTTTGGAAGTCTTCAAAATTGCATGAATCTATGATAAGCCAAAAGTCAAGAATCAAATGTTTAAAAGAAGGTGATGTTAACACCAAATTTTTCCGTGCTATGGTGAATTGGAGGAAAAAGTAATAACATCAACGACTTGGTGGTGGATGTTGTTGTGTGAGAAAGATTGTCTTTGGAGGGATGTACTTGTGGGTAAATATGGGCTATCTAACATGGATGTGTTGGTTGGGGGGGCATTGGGAAAAGGTTCCCAATGGTGGTGTGACCTCTTGGAGAGTTATGAGCTTTTTGATAATATACTTGGTTGGTTCCAAGACAATGTGTTGAGTGTTATTTGCGAGGGGAGAGATGTAAGCTTTTGGAGTGTTAAGTGGCTTGGTGAGGAGTGTGTTGGTGCTAGATTTAACCAGTTCTTTCTCAATTCATAACAAAAGCATGACAATATATCAGAGGTGGGGTCTTGGTATATACGGGTGTGGAGGTGGGAGCTATCATGGAGGAGATCATGGTTCTGATGGGAACAACCTATGGTACAAAGATTCATGGAGCGTATTGAGGAGGTCGGGCTAAAGCATTTCGCCCAAGATAGTTGGTCATGGAAGCTTAATAATGAAAAGAAGTATATGGTTAGAGAGGTTTATGATAAGTTGCATGTGGATGAAAGTATGATAGAGGCAAAATTTTATAATCAAATATGGAAATTGTCGTTATCATCTAAGATAAAAGGTTTGGTTTGGAGAGTGGTACACAACCGGATTCAAACCATGGGCAATTTAAAGAAAAGGAAAATCATTTCTTATGATGCAAACACATGATGTGTGTAACACCTCAAATTTTAAAATGTAAATATTGCTTGAAAACGCTTTAATTTAATTTATTTTAGTAATATGCGTCACTTTTTTTACTGCTACTTAAAAATACTAAAAACATCTTCCTATACTATTTTTTAAAAAACAAAACGCGATAGTCGGAAAATGCTAAATAGTTGTATCGAATTAAAATAAATGCAAATGTAGAGTAATTCAATTTCCATATAGAAATAAAATAAAACTTTTAGTGTCACAAAGAAATATACAAATACAAAACATGATAGTGTGATGATAAACAAAATACACTTTTCATCCATGTTACAACAAAATACATGCATGTGGAGAAAATATTTCTCAAAATACATCAAAACGGTAAATAAACTAGGACCAGAGTAGACCACTTATCACACTAGAAGTACAGAACTAACTAAGACATGTCCTCAGAAGAATCATCACTCTCCTCCTCAAACGTTGGTTCCAACTGCCTCAGTAGTTCCCGATACTCCTCCATCTCCTCGGACGACATGTTCGCGGTCTCTATAACCTCCAATAGGTGTACCCGATGCACATTGTATCCGGTCTATCAATTGGCACTATATGGACTCAAGTATGGTAGGTATAACATGTAGTTAGCGTTAGTACTTGGCAATTTCAAAAACTTGTTACTATATGTTGCCTTTTAATTTCTTCCGTATAATTGGTGCTACAGAGACAATAACTATTCTACTGATAGTGGTAGTGATGAGGTGGTTTGGTTTTATGAAGCTTGTGGTACTTATATAAAACATCCTAGCTAAGACCATTTGCATTGCATTCATCTTACATTATGTTTATAGTTCACCAATTACCAACATAGTTTTGACCCAAACAATGGTGGTCTCACCAATCTGACATGCATTAAAATGATAATAAAATTATATTTAAAAAGATTAATTCAATTGATAAATTAGTTAGTTAAAAATAAATTAAATATAATCGTCATTATATTTCAAATATTAGTTTTAAATATAATATTTGTTAGCTTCAAGTGTTTGAAGAATCAGAAGAAGACAAGAAGTGTTTTGATATTTGATTAATGTCTAATCATTTGATGGCATTTGTAATTTTCATTTTCGTTTAAGGATTGGTTCATTAAGGGTTTGATCTAATAATCCTTTGCAGCTTTTAAATAAAACATACATGCATGCATTCATTCTTAGGATTAGAATCACTTAAGTATACATATTCATATAGAAATACATTGATGAGTTTAAAACTTGCATAAAAAGTTATTTTACTGAAATAATCGATTACATAAGGGATATAATCGATTACATAGGGCTTCTGCATATTTCTGTTAAGTAGTGAGAACTGGTTTAATCGATTACCAAGTAACCGTAATCGATTAAATGTGCTTAGAGTGTAAAATGCATCCTTCTGGCGTAATCGATTAAAATACCAAATAATCGATTACCTCTGCTTGTGATTCAAACATATTGACCTGGCGTAATCAATTACATTAGTAAATAATCGATTACTTTGTTCGTTCATATTTTCCAGAAATGGTATGAACAGTTTAATCGATTAAATAGTCGAATTAATCGATTACATGAGTTAAATTAATCGATTACATGAGCGAAATAATCGATTACTGTTTGTTAAATCTGTTTTTTTTTATAAATAGACATGCATTGACTCAAAAAAAGAGATTCATATTACGAGAGCTTTCATTCCTAAAGTGTTTTTAATATTCTCTGAGTGCTCTGGAGTGAAGAAAAAGTCTCTTTAACTGGTTTGATCAAATTAGAAAGGATCATGAAGCTAGAGTGAAAGAAGGAGTTGCTAAGTGATCTTTCATGCATTAATCAATGTCAAGATTGTTCAAGATTGCATGACATTCATCATCACAGGTTTTAAATTTCGTATAATTCCTTTTCTGCTGCAAAAGGTTTAAGGTGATATCCTTCTTGAATCTCAAAGTTTTATTCTTTGTGATATTTCACATGTTTTCTTTGTGTTGAGTTGAATCTTTCCATGTAACAGATTTGATTTCTTTAAAGCTTTACTAGATAGTGTTTCTAGTGGGTAGAACTGAGTAGGGTTCTCAGATTCTAGGTCTTTAGATAAATCTAAAGGGTAGGTTTAGAATTTTGCCTAGGGTGGGTGAAAGAGACCTTGTTGTTTGCTTGTAAAGAATATTGATCTGTTAGTGGAACTCTAATCTGGTTTGGATTAGAAGGTAAACTGGATGTAGCCTCAGTGGTTGGAGGTGAACCAGTATAGATTGTGTGCATTTGATATTTGAATTACATTTCATTTAGTTGCTTGTGATATTGTTTTGTATATCAATTCACACTTTGATTAAGTAAAAGAGTCAATTGATTGGAGAAGATAAACTAGTTGCTAAAATTGTTTTGTTTTAAGATACGATCTGAATTAAAACTTCCGCTGAGCTTTTGATTTTCAAAGAAAATTTTTAAAATTGGTCATAAACCAATTCACCCCCCCTCTTGGTTTATTAGATTAGGTGTTCATTGTATTTTCAATATTGACCTAAATAATAAAAAAAATTAATAATAATTTACAAATATCTTAATATTAAATGCTGATGGAATAAATTTTATTAATTAAATAGATTAAGAATAAATGATTAAAATTAAACATTTTAAATTTAATATATCAAAATGAAATAAGTATAAAATTTAATAGATTAAAAATAACATTAAGTCTTTAATCATAACTACATGGAAAACAAACAAAACCATGAAGTAATTGATATGACTATATGTTCTACCTATGTAGGGATATAGTGTTAGATGTACGTTTTCCCTGTATTAGGGTAGATGATGGGTTGTGTGCCTAACTGCTAGGTGAGTGATAGAGGACTATCTAAGGATCAAGCCAAAGGTTTAGAAGGAGAGCTTGAAGCACTTCCTTTGGTGAGCTTTGAAGGACCTATGACAAGAGTTAGAACCCAAGCCCTTCAAGATCACATCAAAAGTCTTGTTGGTTGTAATAAACATGCACTGTCTGTTTTAATCGATTACAGTGTTTCTGTAATCGATTACACAGTGTCGAGTTAATAAGTGTCATATTTTAGTTATATTCAAGCTTACAATGCTGGCACTTATCTTTTGATCTCAGTAAATTTGTTTATAAACTTGCCCTAAACCTAGTTGATTTGTATTTAGTACTGTTATAAATGTTGTTTTTCACATTTTTGGAAGATTAGTCCAATCATATATTGGTATTTTGATTTGTATCAATTGTATCTGGAACATCCAAAGCACCCAAGACAAGCAAAAAAGGGCAAAAAGGTCAAAATAGGAAGCTTTTGGAAGCATTCTCGCCCAGAACTTGCCCAGGCCAGGATCTTCCTTCAGCATTAAGACTTTAACTCGCCCAAGCGAGTGAAACTAGTGTAAATTGCTCGCCCCAAGCGAGTGGAGGTTTCCAAAAAAATGTATTAACTTGCCCAGGCGAGTGAAACAAGACCAAAATGCTCGCCTGGGCGAGTGAGCTTAAGCAGGTGACCAAATCCTATAAATAGCCATGCAAATGATGAAGTAAAGGCATGATTTTGGAGGGAGAACGTGAGGAACACCTTAGGTAGCTTAGAGAGAGGTAAAAGAAGAGAGAAAAAGAGTGGAAACTCTGTAGGAACGGGCCGGGGATCACTACCTTAGTCATGTCTTCTGTTGATCTCTTGCTCTGCACCATGATCGATTAGTTTCTCCTAAGGATTGGATGTAATCTTTTGTACCCTTATGTATCTATTTTAATATTTGATATATGTATGAATCTTTTCTATTCATTCTGGTGATTTCATTCTGTTTTTAATGCTTGATTCTAATTGATCACTAGTTTCATGAAAATAGATTCTAAGCTTGACTGGAAAGTGCCCTTAGGATCTGAACTGAATGATTTTACTCTTTACATTACATTGCTAGGAATAGAGCATAACGTTTAGATTGAAAATAACATGAGATTATGATTGTAATGCTGGGTTATTTACTTCTGTTGGAATCAAAGAAGCTGAAGCAAAGGATTCAAAGATGATTGAAGTGAATGAGTCTTGATATTTTACATGCCCAATCAATTTGATGGCATATGTAATTTTTGTTTAAGCTGGGTTAATTAGATAAAGTCTTATAATCCTCATTAGCTTTTGATAATTCATGCATTCATACATTCATTGATAGGATTTGATCATGTTGTTATATGCAAAGTTATAGAATTTCATAAAGGCATTTAGAATTGTGTAAAATAGTTTATTATTGCTTTAATCGATTACTTAGGTGGAATAATCGATTACAGGCTTGTTAGTGTTTTTTGAAAAATGCCTTATGAACATTTTAATCGATTACCACTGGCTCGTAATCGATTAAATAAGCTTTACACAGAATTAGGAACTTATTGGTATAATCGATTATCTTAGGAAATAATCGATTACATGAGCTTCTGTATAATGTTACACAGCATGTTCATCTGGTTTAATCGATTACCAGATGTTTGAAATCGATTAAATATACATTGTTAAGTTTTAGTCATGTTCTGTGTTAATCGATTAAATGGGTATGTAATCGATTACTTGTGTGTATTGTGAAACTATGCTTTTCTGGCTTAATCGATTACATGGTGATATAATCGATTATTATGTTCGTTCAAGATTTCCAGATTTATGATGAACAATATAATCGATTATATATATAAAATAATTGATTACAGCAGTTAAAATAATCGATTACTGTAATGGATTAATCGATTACAGTTAGTTGAAATAATTTTTTTTATAAATAGAAAAGATGAGTCTTAGAGAGTCTAAGCAAGAGAAAAGAGAGATACTTGAGAATACTTTGTGTTTACATTCTCTAAGAGCTCTCAAGTGTTTGTTGGAAATAGGGGGAGCATCTTGAAGCTTAAAGCTTAGGAATTGAAGAAATGTTTTGAGCTTTTTCACATGCCTTGGAATGCTTTGAAAGAATGTAAATCCATAAAGTATGTAGAGAAGTTAATTTGTTGATCCTTGCATTGCATGCATCTAATCATTCATGGGCCTAAATGTTTTCATAAAGAATTGAAGCAACCTTTGATAAAAGAACAAAAGAAGCAATGTTTTTGGAAAAATACAAATGTCACTGGTTTAATCGATTACACAGTAAGATAATCGATTATTTGCTTCATTTTCAAATCTGGAAAAGCTTTGAAGAACAATTTAATCGATTACCATTTATTGTAATCGATTACATAGTGTTAAAAGAAAGTCATGCTTCACTGCTTTAATCGATTACCATTTATTGTAATTGATTACACAAGGTTCTTAGAAAAGCTTGTTACACTGCTTTAATCGATTACCATTCATTGTAATCGATTACACAAGGCTATTCTGAAATGTTGTGCTACTGGTTTAATCGATTACAAGTCGTATTAATCGATTATTTGCTTCGTGATTCAAACCCAGAAAACTTATGAACATTTTAATCGATTAAAATGGCAATTTAATCGATTACATAAGGCATTTTAATCGATTATTGGGAGCGTTTAATCGATTATAGTTAGTTATAAAGTTTTATTATAAATAGAAGTGAGGCTTGTCTTGTTTTCTAACCTGTGATATTTGAATTTCTGATTACATACAAGCCTTCACAAAGATTGAAATTGTTTTTCTGAGTATACAAACCTCTTGTTCCTCTCTTTAATCTTCATGGGTGTTTGAATGATTTCTTGGGCAAGAGTTTCAAAAGAAGAATAGGAGAGCATGTTCTCATTTGCTTTTGATCATTCAATCCTGATTGATAACTCATATGCATTCATTGTCATTGGATCATCAGGTTGTTTCTCTCCATTCTTTTTGGGTATAAATTTGTTTTGTAATCTTTGTTAATTGGAGCTGTTATAAATTTGTTCTTGAGTCTTGCACTAGAGTAGTGTTCTCTAGGGAAGAACAGAGTAATGTTCTCTGGTTCTTGTTGATAAGGTTCTAATAGTGTTTTAGATTTCTTTTCTTTATCTATGGTTGATAAAGAGTAAATGTAATCAAGCTTGTAAGAACTAAAATTTATAATAGTGGAACTCTAATCTAGTGTTGATTAGAAGAAACTAGATGTAGCTTCTCTTGAGAAATGAACCAGTATAAATCCTTGTGTTGATTCTCTGTTCTTTAATCTCTATTGTGAAAATACAATGAATACCTAATCCAATAAACCAAGAGGGGGGGTGAATTGGTTCTTGACCCTTTTTAAACTTTCTCTTGAAAATCAAAACTCAGCGGAAGATTTACTATGGATCGTATCTTAAATCAAAACAAGTTTAACAATCAGATTTTCTTTTCCCAATCAATTAACTCATTAGCTGAACCAAAGTTTGAATTGATACACAAAATAATATCACAAACAAATAATGAAATGCACCTCAAAAACATAAATGCACACAAATTTATACTGGTTCACCTCCAACCACTGAGGCTACATCCAGTTTGCCTTCTAATCTAAACCAGATTAGAGTTCCATTAACAGATATCAATTCTTTACAAGCAATCAACAAGGTCTCTTCTACCCACCCTAGGCAAAATTCTAAATCTACACCCTAGACTTATCAAAAGACCTAGAACCTGAGAACACTACTCAGTTCTACCCACTAGAAACCCCTTCTAGTAATGCTTTAAAGAAATACAAACTGTTACATGGAAAAGATTCAGCAAAAACTATAGAATACAAAAGAAAATACACAAAGACCAATACTTGAAGTTCAAGAAGGATATCACCTTATATTCCTTTGCAGCATAAAGGATTTAACACGAAATTTAAAACCTGTGGTGATGAATGAAATGCCTTCTTGAATGATCTTGACACAGATTAATGCATGAATGATCACTAATCAACTATTTCTTTTATTCAAGCTTCATGATTCTCACTTATATGAACAACCCAATTGAAAAAGACTCTTTTAACACTTTGAGCACTCAAAGAATGTTAACACACTTGTATGAATGAAGGCTCTCGAAAATGAATCTCTGTTATTGTGAATCAATGCATGTCTATTTATAAAAAAATAGATTTAACAGACAGTAATCGATTATTTCGTATATGTAATCGATTATTTTAACACGTGTAATCGATTATTCCGCTTATTTAATCGATTAAATTGTTCATGGTCTTTCTGGAAAACTTGAAAGAACAAAGTAATCGATTATATTACCTTGTAATCGATTACGCCAGAATTACATGTTAAAACCACAAGCATAGGTAATCGATTATTATGTGATTTAATCGATTACGCCAGAATTGTTCATATTACAATGTAGCACATTTAATCGATTACGAATATTTGGTAATCGATTAAACCAGTTCATAGGCTTAACAGGATTATGCAGATGCCTTATGTAATCGATTATATGCCTTATGTAATCGATTATTTCAGTGAGAAAACATTTTATGCAAGTTTCAAGCTTTATCAATGTATTTCTACATAAATGTATATACTTATATGTTTCTAATTCTAAGTATGAATGCATGTATGTTTGATTTATTTAATAGCTACAAAGGATTATTAGATTTTACCTTTAATGAACCAAGTTCAATAAAAATGAAAATTACAAGTGCCATCAACAAATGGTTGGGCATGAATCAAATATCAAAACACTTCTAGTCTTCAGTTTCTTCATTCACTTGAATCTAACATATTGGCTATCTTGTTCATTGGTTCTTGGTATTCTTATCATTACTCAAGAAGTTATGTTTTGAGCCATTGATATTCTAAGCTGAGTGAATTGATTGAATAAAAGCTTTCTTGGTTTTAAAGTGATTAAGATCCTAACTCTGATTTTGAAATTAGTGAGATACCCTCTTGGTTATTGTGGGTATTCCTTTTGTTTTCAGTGTTCAAAGTCTGAAATTAGTGAGATAATCAAATGTGTTAAGATCTACATGTGTGTTGAGTCTTAATACTCATTGTGGGTGAACATCTATTCAAGCTAGTGATTAAAGAAGTGTCAAGAAAGCATGGTAGTCATCATCTCAGGTTGATTGAATCATTCATATCATTTTAGTTGCTGAGAAATATGAGGTGATATCTTTCTTGAACCTAAAGCTTGTATTTTGTTGTTATTTGTTGTATAATTTTGTTGAAATTCCATATAACATTTGTATTCTTTAAAGCTTTTTCTAGAAAGGGTTTTCTAGGGGAAAGAATAGAGAGGGGATCTCTGGTTCTTGATCTTTTCAAAAGTCTATAGGGAGTAGATTTTGAATTTTACCTAGGGTAGGTAAGAGAGATCATGTTGTAAGCTTGTAAAGAACAAATATATGTTATAGTGGAACTCTAACCTAGATTTGGTTGGAAGAAAACTAGATGTAGCCTCCGGGGTTGAGAGGTGAACCAGTATAAATCTTGTGTGCATTTAAAATTTAGTTTATGTTTCATTGAATTCTTGAAGTATAGAATTTGTTCATCATAGAAACTTGGTTACTGCACAAGAGTAAGTTGATTGATGAAGTAAATTGATTTCTAAATTAGTTTTAAATAGATACGATCCGTTTGAATTCTTCCGTTGTTACATAATTTGAAAGGAATTTTTAAAACTCTGAGGTAAAACCAATTCACCCCCCTCTTGGTTTATATGCATAAGTGTTCATTGTATTTTCAATTGGCATCAAGAGTTGGTTCTTGTAATTTGCTCAAGATCTTTTTCAAATCTCTGACAATGAATGCTAATCAAATAACATTCAAGGAGGGAGCCTCATTGAATAGACCACCTTTGTTTGAAGGAGAACATTTTAGTTTTTGGAAAAACATAATGCAAATCTTCATCCAATCAGATGACCCGGGTGCTTGGAATTGTATTGAGAAAGGTCATTTCATTCCTACCAAAGTTGTTGATGGCAAATCAATACCAAAAGAATGGGATGAAATGTCTGAAATAGAAAAGAAATTAACTCAATATGATTTCAAGGCAAAGAATATGATAACTTCTGCATTATCTTCCGATGAATTTTTTAGGACTGTTAGGTGTAACAGCTCCAAAGAAATGTGGGAACTACTTGAAGTGACGCATGAAGGAACAGATGATGTGAGAAGATCAAGGAAACACACTCTCATTCATGAATATGAAATTTTCAAGATGAGAGATGATGAGAACATCTCACAGCTTCAAACTAGGTTCACCCACATAGTGAATCACTTGCTTGGGCTAGGGAAAACCTTTGATGTAGAAGAGCTGAACATCAACATTCTCAAATGCCTAACAAGGGATTGGCAGCCTAAAGTCACAGCCATCAAAGAATCAAAGGATTTAAAGATGTCCATGGCAGCTATGTTTGGTAAGCTCCTTGAATATGAACTTGAATTCTCTCAATTAACTCCTGGTGAAGATGCATATAAAAGGCATAAGAGTATAGCTTTAAAAGCTGCACCTTCAAAGATTGAAAGAGAAGAAGATTTAAGTGAAGATGATGATGATGAGAATATGAATCTCATTGTAAGGAAGTTTACCAAGTTTTTGAGGAAGAATAAAAACAGAAGGCAACCACAACAAAAGAAAAGAAGTGACAGCACCAATAAGAATAACAACCTCTCCTCCATTACTTGCTTTGAATGGGGAAAGCAAGGTCACATAAAGTCTGAATGTCCTTCATTAGCAAAGAAGCCACAAGCTGAGAAGAGATCAAAAGGGGATGGAAAGTCTAGAAAAGCCTATATTGCTTGGGAGGACAATGAATCCACAAGTTCTGAATCTTTTTCAGAAAAAGAAGTTGAAGCTCACCTATGCCTTACATCTACCATTTGTGAAGAAGAAGAAACATAAATTATAGAATCTGAGGTATATTCTGATTATGAAAATGTAGTTGATACTTTTCATGAGATGCATTGTGAAGCTCAAAACCTAGCTAAAGGAAACAACAAGCTTAAAGGTGACTTAAGATGACATGTATCCAAGCTTGCTGAATTGCAAGAAGAACTTTGTAAATTGAATGAGGAACATAACAAGCTTCTTTCAAGTTACAAGGAAAATGGATGTACATGCTCCTTAGCCATCTCTAAGGTTGATAAATACAATGAATTGCAGAAAGAATTTAATGAGTATAAGCTGGGCAAAGAAAAAGAAAATATGATGTTGCAAACTGAAAATAGTGATTTGGTTGATTTGGTAAGGAAATATTACAAAGGCAAATGTAACTTAGATGAATTGCTAAGTGTCCAAAAATATGTTGGTGATACTTATGGTTTGGGATATAAACATGGAGCTAGGAATAAAGGTAAAACCATGTTTGTACCTCCAAGACATAAGTACCATGGGCAGCACTATCAACCAAATGCTTATCATAGATTTTCTCATGCTAATTCATCTAAATCTCCTACTTGCAATTATTGTATGTTAAAAGGTCATACATCATATAAGTGCTTTGCTAGAAGGTTTTATGTTCCAAATGGAGAATGTATATGGGTTGAGAAAAGAAAGAAAGCAACTAACCCCTTTGGACCCAACTTAAATTGGGTACCACTTTTCTCTTCTTAATTTGATTTGTGCAGATGTGTCCTAGAGCAAAATCATCAATATGGTACTTAGATAGTGGATGCTCTAGACACATGACAGGGGACATATTCATGCTCACAGATGTCGTACTTAAAGAAGGAGGATATGTTACCTATGGGGACAACAATAAAGGCAGAATTATTGGGCAAGGCAACATAGAAGACAGCTTAACCACTAAGATCAAGGATGTACTATATGTTGAAGGGCTAAATCACAATCTACTAAGTATTAGTCAATTGTGTGACAAGGGTTTCAAAGTTACCTTCAACAATGAGACTTGCTTGATACATGAAGGCAAAAGTGGAAAAGTTGCATATATTGGCAAAAGGAAGGGTAACATCTATGTTCTATCCATTGACCATGCATTCATACATAAAACTGATTACTTAATGAGTAAAGTAAATGAGACATGGTTATGGCATAGAAGAACATCTCATATTAACATGCATCATGTCAACAAGTTGATAAGAAAGGACTTAGTAGTTAGTCTACCTAAGCTTAAGTTTGAGAAGGATAAAATTTATGAAGCATGTCAAAGAGGAAAACAAACTAAAAATTCTTTTCAAAGTAAGAACATGATTTCTACTTCTAGACCTCTTGAATTGCTTCACATAGATTTATTTGGTCCTTCAAGAACTATGAGCATAGGAGGAAATTATTATGGTCTTGTTATTGTAGATGACTATTCTAGATACACGTGGACATTGTTCATTAGATCTAAAAGCCAAGCATTCACAGATTTTAAGAAACTAGCCAAATTAATTCAAAATGAAAAAGGCTGTAATATTGTTTCAATTAGAAGTGACCATGTTGGTGAATTCCAAAATGAACATTTTGAAAAGTTTTGTGAAGATTTTGGAATTAATCACAATTTTTCAGCTCCAAGAACACCTCAACAAAATGGTGTTGTGGAGAGGAAAAACAGATCACTTGAAGAAGGAGCAAGGACTCTTCTAACTGAAATAAAATTACCTAAGCATTTTTGGGCTGATGCAGTGAGCACTGTTTGCTACACCTTAAATAGAATTCTCATAAGGCCTATTTTGAAGAAAACCCGTTAAGAAATCTATAAAGGAAGAAAACCAAACATTTCTCACTTTAAAGTATTTGGCTGTAAGTGCTTTGTTTTAAATAATGGTAAAGAAAATCTTGGCAAGTTTGATTCAAAAGCTGATGAAGCCATCTTTCTTAGTTATTCTTTGCAAAGTAAGGCTTATAGAATCTTTAATAAGAGAACCTTGTGTGTTGAAGAATCAGTACATATTGTATGTGATGAAACTAACCCTTTTTTGGAAGAAGTTTTAAGTGATAATGATGCAGAAACTAAAGAGGAAAAACAGCAGCCTAGTGAAGATAGTAAACAAGAAGAAGATGAAGCACAACCAGAGTTTAATCAAGAAGCAGCCACACCTAAACACAAAGATTGGAGAATCACAAGAGATTTATGTTGGATATAGGGGGAGCATCTTGAAGCTTGAAGCTTGAAGCTTAGGACTTGAAGAAATGTTTTGAGCTTTTTCACATGCCTTGGAAGAATGTAAATCCATAAAAGTATTTAGAGAAGTCAATTTGTTGATCCTTGCATTGCATGCATCTAATCATTCATGTGCCTAAATGTTTTCATAAAGAATTGAAGCAACCTTTGATAAAAGAACCAAGGAAGCAATGTTTTTGGAAAAATACAAATGTCATTGGTTTAATCGATTACACAGTAATATAATCGATTATTTGCTTCATTTTCAAATCTGGAAAATCTTTGAAGAACAATTTAATCGATTACCATTGATTTTAATCGATTATTTAGTGTTAAAAGAAAATCACGCTTCACTGCTTTAATCGATTACCGTGTATTGTAATCGATTACATAAGACTTTTAGAAAAGCTTGTTCTACTGCAATAATCGATTACCAGTTATTGTAATCGATTACACAATGTTCTTAGAAAAGCTTGTTGCACTGCTTTAATCGATTACCATCTCTTGTAATCGATTACACAAGGCTTTTATGAAATGTTGTGCTACTGGTTTAATCGATTACTGGTCATATTAATCGATTATTTTGCTCATTGTTCAAACCCAAAAAACATATGAACTCTTTAATCGAATAAAATGGCAATTTAATCGATTACTTGTGCGCTTTAATCAATTATTGAGCACACTTAATCGATTATAGTTAGTTATAAAGTTTTGTTATAAATAGAAGTGAGACTTGTCTTATTTTCTAACTTGAACAATTCAAATTTCTGATTACACACAAGCCTTCACCAAGATTGAAAGTGTTTTTCTGAGTTTTCTAACCTCTTGCCCCTCTCTTTGATCTTCATGAGTTTTTGAGTAAATTTCTTTGGCAAGAGCTTTCAAAGAAGAATAGGAGAGCATGTTCTGATTTGCTATTGATCATTCATTCCTGATTGGTAACTCATATGCTTTCATACATACTGGAGCATCAGGTTGTTTCTCTCCATTCTTTTTGGGTGTAAATCTGTTTTGCAATTTTTGTAATTAGGAGCTATTGTAAATTTGTTCTTAAGGCTTGAACTAGAGTAGTGTTCTCTAGGGAAGAACAGAGTAGTGTTCTCTGATTCTGACTTGCTTGAAGTCTAATAGGTTTTTAGATTTCTTGTCTTTATCTAGGGTTGATAAAGAGTGATTGCAATAAAGCTTGTAAGAACTGAAATTTTTAATAGTGGAATTCTAATCTAGTGTTGATTAGAAACTAGATCTAGCTTCTCTTGAGAAATGAAACAATATAAATTTCTTGTGTTGATTCTCTGATCTTTAATCTCTTTTAGCTATCTTGTTCATTGGTTCTTTGTATTCTTATCATTACTCAACAAGTTTTGTTTTGAGACATTGTAATCTAGAGCTGAGTAAATTGATTGAATAAAAGCTTTCTTGGTTTCAAAGTGATTAAAATCCTTACTCTAATTTTGTAAATTTTAAAAGACCAAGTTTTAACCAATTCACCCCCCTCTTGGTTATTGTGGGTATTCCTATTGTTTTCAATTTATCATTAGACAACATAATTGGTGAAGTATCAAAGGGAATATCTACTAGATCTTCCCTACCAAATATTTGTTGTACTATGGCTTTTGTATCACAAATAGAACCAAATAATATTGAACAGGCCTTATTAGATGAACATTGGTTAATTGCTATGCATAAGGAGTTAAATCAATTTAAAAGGAATAATGTTTGGGAACTTATCCCTAGACCTTCCACTCACACACCTATTGGCACTAAGTGGGTGTTTAGGAATAAGTTGGATGAAGGTAGCATCATGATATGCTGCTAGCATATATTAGTTTTTAGGGTTAATTGAGCAAATATTCATGCAATAATTAATAATATAGGATAGAATTAGTTAAGTTATTCATTTGTTTGTTTATTATCTCATTTAATACTATTTTTGTTAATTAGGAACCAACAAGAGAGGAAAAGAAGCCAAAATAAGCAGCTTGTGCTTTCGAATAGCCAGCGCTAGTAGCGCCAGTCACCGCGCTGGTAGCGTCATATTGCTAAGGCCAACTCTTCAGCTTGAACAAGCCACACTATTAGCATGGTTACCCACGCGAGTAGCACCAGATTATCAAGATCAACCCCACAGTTCGAACAAGCCGCGCCATCCGCGCCAACCCCCGCGCTAATAGCGCCATACTTCCAGGGCAGACTATTCAGTTCGAACATCCCACGCGATCAGCATGGGAAGCCACGCTAGTCGCGCCACAGTTACGCTGTTACCTGATTTAAAAGATTTGGCACTGAATTAACTGGAAAAAGAGGGGCTTGTTACCCTAATTAAGAGAGGAACGTGTGGGGATGAAAAATAGACACTTTTGTACAGAAAAACACACAGAAACGCAGAGGGAGAAAGTAGAGAGAAGATCAAAGCCAGAGATTGAAGGGAGATTGAGAACTTTGTAATGCTTCTACTGTCTTTGTATTTCTTGAGGTTAGATATGAGTATGTCTGGCTAAACTTTCTTATTGTGGTTAGAGCCAGAACCAATGTGAACTCCTCTGTAACTTGATTGGTATTAATATGAAATTCTGATAATTGCTTTATTTTACTTTGTTCTTCATTGGATTATTCTTTATTAGATTTGGCCATTCTAGTAAAGTTCTGAGTGTTAGAGTTACAATAGGAATATTGGAACGCTAATTTCTGAAAGCAGTAAAATAACAGTTTTTACATTGCCTAGGGATAGGGATGTATGATTGCAGAATTTATATGATGTATTCTCTTAATGCTTAGCTTGATAGGGAATTACTAAGGAATTAGGATTTCTGATTGGGTTAAAGGGTTAAATTACTAAGGGATTAAGATTTAACTAATTATATAAAATACATTCTCTGGGCAATTAGAAGTAATTGAATTTAATAACCAATCGAAGTAAAGAAGGTAAGGAACAAAAGGGAATGTGCTCTGGCCACAATTATTTCTCATCACTGCGTAACAATTAATTAAAATTCGTTTTTGAATGCTCGCCAATTTTTTGTTATTATTTAATTTGCATAATTTCCAAATACAACCATATTATCCTCAAACTTATTATTTGTCTTCCAATTTCTAAGATCATAAGTTACGATAAGATTGCATTCAATCTCTGTGGAGACGATACTTTACTTACTAACTTTATTACTTGAAACGAACGGTACACTTGCCGAGTTCCAACACATCATAATAAGAAACAAAGCTAGATTGGTTGCAAAGGGTTACAACCAAGAGGAAGGCATTGATTATGATGAAACTTATGCTCCAGTTGCTAGATTAGAGGCCATAAGGTTACTTCTTGCATATGCATGTATATTGGATTTTAAATTATTTCAAATGGATGTGAAAAGTGCATTTCTCAATTGTTATATTGATGAAGAGATATATGTTGACCAACCTCCTGGTTTTGTAGATCATCAATATCCTAATCATGTTTACAGATTGAGAAAAGCTTTATATGGGTTGAAACAAGCTCCAAGATCTTGGTATGAGAGGTTGAGCAAGGTTTTGCTTGATCAATCATTCACAAGAGGAGAAGTGGATAAGACCTTGTTCATCAAAAGAAAAGACAAAGACATACTCTTGGTACAAATTTATGTTGATG